>JAAAKL020011856.1:0-13405 GCA_010016065.2 Carybdea cf. marsupialis auct. non (Linnaeus, 1758)
TTGCATATCTTCATGTGTTTTCCTACCGCAGTTGATGGTTTCCGATGCTCCTTGATGCGGGTGAGTAGATGTCGACTAGTTTGCCCGACATAGGCAGCTTGGCAGCTTGCACACTCAGGTTGTCCTAGATACTGCCTTCGCTATGGGTAAAAGGATTTTGTATTGACGTCATATTAAACTAGCATTATTTACAATGACATCTGTCTGACTCATTTCTTATGGTTTTAGAATACTTCTGCTGGTTGCTTTGGAAATGGCCCAGGAAGACTTCTAAGTAACTCCTCAGTAATCAAAATAAAAGGACTGAATTTGTTGGCCAATAAAAGGTAAGGTCCAGTTGCAAGAGATATTAACATTGTTTGCACAGCTTACTGTTAGAGCGTAAAGAACCCACCTTTACATATTACGTTGATGCTACCTTCTACCGTAGATTAACATAATTTTTATTGGAGTATATATTAATGGAAACATTCTACAAATAGAGACGTTTTACGTAAGATTTCTGCTTGTAGTTGCAAACAAAGATGTATTTACATATTGCTATATTTTAGTTGAGGTGCTGGTATTAGATGGCAATCATCAATTAAATCAACGATAAAACAATGGTAATGAGGATCATGATGATAATAAGTATGCTTATAATGTTTATGTTGTTATGGTTTGTTTTATTTTTGATGATGATGAAGAAGAAGGAGATGATAATGAAGAAGAAGAAGAAGAAGAAGAAGAAGGAGATGAAGAAGAAGAAGAAGAAGAAGAAGGAGATGATGATGAAGAAGAAGAAGGAGATGATGATGAGGAGGAAGAAAGTATTGATGATGGTGATAGTCATGATAGAGATGACCAATTCGGAATAAAATTGATGTAGATGAATAGCGAGATGACGAACCGAACATCTTCTGAAAACAAACAAGCATTTAAAAGGTTTCTTTTCTTAATCACCCGTAGGTTCTTATTTACGCTGGTAATAAGGAAGAAAGTAGATTCATCATACTTAATGGGGGAGTTTACACAAGAGATATACATCGTCAATCAGGATCCTCCTAATGTTAGGCTAAGGTAAATTCTATCAAATAATGCACATAGCTTAGTGACTACTTTCTCAAATCTTCACCCTGCCCCCTTTGCATCACACTAACACAATTTCTCACTACAGATTCAAATAACAGTTGATGAGGCATATCCGCATAAAGATGTCATGCATGTATCAGATTTAACATTAGCAGCAGCACGGCGTAAGTATCATTAGAAATTACTACCATCGCATCAAAGCGTGATGTGAGAATATGAATGGCATCAAAGTGGCATCAAAGTGGCATCAAAGTGGCATCAAAGTGGCATCAAAGTGTGATGAGAGAATATGAATGGCATCAATGTAGCATCAAAGTGTGACGAGAGAATATGAATGGCATCAAAGTAGCATCAAAGTGTGATGTGAGAATATGAATGGCATCAAAGTAGCATCAAAGTGTGATGAGAGAATATGAATGACATCAAAGTAGCATCAAAGTGGCATCAAAGTGGCATCAAAGTGGCGTCAAAGTAGCATCAAAGTGTGATGAGAGAATATGAATGGCATCAAAGTAGCATCAATGTGTGATGAGAGAATATGAATGGCATCAAAGTAGCATCAAAGTGTGATGAGAGAATATGAATGGCATCAAAGTAGCATCAAAGTGTGATTAGAGAATATAATGGTGTGGAAGGAACGCCTTGGCAATATCTCCTGTCTAAAAAGGAAAGATAAGGTAGTACCAATGGACACGTATGTACACTGTGAACGTAGATATAATAGACCCTTCCAATTCCGTTCGAAGCTCGCTTTTTCCTTAGTTACTGTTGCTAGGCCTGAGAAGTTTTTCCTGAAAAAAGCCCCGAGAAAATGGCTGATCAACTGAAGCCGTGGGAAGATTCGCTTGTGAAACTACCAGACAATATTTCTATATGTCATCTGGAAAATATCGCAAACATTTCGAGCAGGGCTAAAGAAAAGGGTCTACATTATTTTGCTGAGATAACCACTATCGAAGCTGAAGATGTTGTGTATGTAGTACGGGCTAAGTGCTGGTGATCAATGAGGAAAAGTGAGAGGCCGTACGTTGGTTTTGGTGTGTCTCTCAGTCATCACAAAATTTCTGGGGTTTCCTTGTTCCTTCAAAGCCGGGTAATTTCTATTACTATCTCAAATCAGATACACTAAGACGCCAGTTGAGTTCCAAAGTAAACTTGCTATACCTAAACGATAAAATTACCGTTGCAGGATCCGCTGATTCTTAATGAGTAATGTACACGCTTATGAGTATGAAATATGAATACCAGTGTTACCTCAAGGCAATGTTTACGTGTTTACAAGATTTAAAGCAAATTACAGAAAAAATCCCATTATATACAAATAGCAAGATTAATTTCATAATGAAACATAGGCAACTTTAGTTTTAAATTGACAATTACGCGATCTTTTCTATGATACGATGTGACCCACCAACACACACATTTAGTGACCGTAACATGCCACTGCCCACTTGCTATAGAAGTTCAACCCATAGTAATAAAGAGCTTCAGCCCCTCTGTATAGCTTTTAAGAGTAGTTATGGGCTTCATTCCGTCTTGCTACGTAAATCCGGTCTTTCTCTGTTCCCCTTTTCTTACACAACAATGAATTTAACGATAAATCAGGAATCAGAGTACAGTCACTGTGAATACCGAACCTTGGTGCAATATATCTGAATGTGCTTCGACAGTAGAACACGTTGGCAACTTTGTTATCGGAAACATTACAAACTGCACCCAAACTTCGTATAAAAGCATTCGAAGCAGAGTAATTACTGGCTGCAATGGTGTATATTGTGCTTTGAAGATATCTGAACTTGCAGATGCTCCTTTTCTGAAAACACGCAGATAAATACGATTTTGGTATTTGCGTGCTACTTTCAGTTTACTCCCATCAGCAGGAATAGAAACTGGGTATTCTTCTGTTTCCCACTGCCACTCAGTAAAGTTCTGCATGTAAAAAATGAAGGAGCACTATAAACTCTATGGTTCGATTCACTCGAGACGGTAAAAGCCGTATGTAAACAAAATGTGTACAAGCAAGACACCGAAATTGCATCCAAGTGAGTAGTTTCCTCCTCTTTTGATAAATAAATTTAATCTCATAATATGACAAGTGCACTGTAAGCAAATGCAATATCTCAGGAAGGAATAACAGTACATGAGATAGTAATATTCTTACCTTGGAACGGACGGATTTGTTCTTGTCTTGTTTGTTATTGTCAACGTTGAGAATGTAATTTCCCACATGCCTTGATCCATCGCAAAAATTTTCGACATATTTGTCGTCGGCTTACGAAAAGGAATAAAGAAGGCACCCCTAAGTTTCTTTCGGTGCCGTTTTCTCGACTTGTAAGTCCCCCAAGAGCAACGTTTAACCAATTTTTTTGAGTAAGCGACGCAACGCTGCGGTCAAATCCTTGTCCTCTCGCAGCGAAATACAGATTGTTTGTCAGGCCTTGGTTTCTGACCTCTCTGCACGTGCAGTTGTTGACGAAATACTACAATTTGATTGGTTAGTCTCCTCTCCATCATTTGCATAATGGAAGAGTTTATATGTATGATATAACGTAATGACGTAGTTAGAGAATTAATGCCATTGTATATGCACCCTCAGTGTCTAGACTACCAGTTTCTTGATAGGCATCTTACGTTAATATGAGGATGACAATAGGGTTAGTGCACGGATAAAAACTTCTGCTTTTGCATATTTGTATACTGACATTGGTCTACTGTAAAGTGTTTGCCATAGAAAATTCGTAATATCGAGATTTCGTAACACTGTAATTCTTAATGATATTCTCTTGATATTCCTTAAAACTAGAGAGAAAACCCCTCAGCTATCCAGGGGCGGGAGAAGGTAAAGCAAATTGGGGGTGGGGGCAAGTAGGCTTGGTTCAATTTTACTTTTTCACGCTCCACTAAGGTGCCTTTGATCATTGTGTGGAAGGGGTGTTTCGTGAGTGGTCACGGGAAAAAAAAGAGATTTGGCAAATCTTTGGGGGGCGTGAATCCCTCTGTCCCCTGTTACCCCGTCCCTAGCTATCGCAGAATTATCTATTTTACAATTTCCTATTTGAACATGTATTGCAAATAATTTAGAAAACATGCACTATCAATGTAACTGTATCCAATGTTGTTGTAATAGTTGATATCTGGCATAACAGATAAAAGTTAGTAGCATTTTCTGTTTTACTGCAGTTGTGGAATAAAAAAATGTGCCGAAAGAGTAAGTGTACAGCAAAAGTTTGCTGTACAAAGCTTATGCGATGATAAAAGCTGCATGCATGTTACCGCACTAAGTTGGTTCCTTCAAGTGAGATCACACGGGAAAATGGTGAGAGTTCATAACATACCAGAGGAAAAACGTCTAACAAAGAAAGACAGTGAAAGTTTTGTTTTAGCTGAGAATACATTGTCAGGAAACACAAAATATTCCATAACTGCGGTGGCAATAACACTTCAAGGTGTTAAAGGATTTAGCAAGCATGAATTCAGTACAAATTCAGCTCCCTGGAATGGTAATTATTTTGTGACAAATTACTTTCGTTCGCCTAGATATTTTTATACCTTATCATAATAAATTAAAATAAAATAACATTTGTTAGACGGTTAAAGATAGACTTTATAAAATAGGGTAGGTGATTAACATCTAGCAAATTCATCTTTCCAAAATATATAGCTAAGCTCATAGCATGATACAGATATGTGACGAATTTACGTAAGCGCATGTTTGATGACTATAATATATAATAATTTAAGTTATGCTGGATTTTCATCGACGAAGCAATATTTGCGTTCTATTTATTTCTCATTTCATAACCAACATTATCGGTTATAGCCTAACTATATCCTAACGTTTATTGGTTATATTTTATTGGCTTTAATTGTATCTAAGCCTTACTCACATCAGTCTCCCTTTGTAAAGATTCGCTTTTCGTATCCACATGAAATTCTGTGGATAGAAGAGAGCACTTGGTAGATTCTTGGGGGAGCGTGGTAGGATAAAGGCACATGTGAGATGTGAGCAAGGGCCTGGCCATTGTTGTTTACAATTAAGGGTGAAGTCCAATGAGCAGTTAAAGCCCACTGCGAGTATTGTTTTGTCTTTACTTATGGCTTTTGCTATTTTAAATAGCAAAAAAACATTTACAAAAAGTAATTTGTGTGCATTGTTCCCTTGGCCTCCAAACTTCCTCTGCTGGCCGCAGTATTCAGGAAACTCCTGAAAATTATAATTAATAAAAGTGAGAAAAAAACTAGATGCAATAAAATAAATGAATTGTTAAAGTGCTAGTCGAACCACCCTAATCCATGTAATAACGGTCTTGCAGAAAATGTACAAATTAATATTAAATAGGTTGTAGGTAGACGTTGAATAGCTGTACCATTATACAAGTGAGTGTAAAGCTAACATAGTCATTTTGCATGACATAACAGAAAAGATCTGCAAAACATCTTTAATGTCAAGAAACGACAGCATTAGCAAAGCCAAGGCATCAAATCAGGTCGTGCTTGAAGTGTGTCATAGGAGGGTACTAAAAAAGCAAACTTATCCCCCACCCCTCTGAGTGGGTCATGAGGCTTTCGTCCCCAAAATGTTTGAAGCCCCTCCTTATACATCCCTTTGAAAATACTATAGGCATGTATCATGAATCTGCCGCTGTACTGTAATCTACACAGCTGGTCTTTAGTTGTGCTTTTTTGTGCAATGGGCCCAACTGCAAAACGTATCCACTTATCCTTATTTAAAATTGAGTTCTTTCTTTTGACCAAGCATTGCCTTATTTCCAACGAGACAAACTTGAGTGAAAATCATGTTGATCATCTAATATCTAATATCTAATATTGTATGCATAATGTCCAACTACTTACAAAAGAATACCATGAAGATGGTATGGTCTCTAGAAAGTTTTAGTATCTTTTAAAAAACTGGGCTAGGTATGTTATAGCACTCCGGGCTTCCTAATTCAGAGGGCAGGGGGAGACGCCAGTCTACTTTGGATTTTTGTTGGCCACTCTGTAGCCCCATTTTGTCTCGTCCAACATTTTACCCAACCGTTAAAATATTTCAATTTTAAACAGAAATAAAAAAACATGCACTTATATTTAAATCCACGTTGAAAAAGACCGAAAACACCTTTCCACGATATTGGTCCATTTGTCAAAGCGTATTCTGAAACTCGACTGAGTGACCTTTGTCGTTTCATCCACTTGAATGCTCAAAGAGAAACACTCTCCAATACCTTTGTCGATTGTGTATTCTATCATCTTATCAAGACATTAAAAGTCACAAGAAACACCATTCAAAAATCGTGTGTACTCCTCATTCCCCCACTATGTTCCTGTTCAGACGACGTTTAGATACAAAACACTCAAGTAAATACTCTATTATTTTGCCTGTTTCAAGTGTTCTAGTATTCATCATGTTCACTAAATCGAAATTTCTGCCTACTCAAATACAGTACAGCTTTTGTGAACGTCCTTAAAATTCGACGGTTGTTCGTTATTTCGTAGAAATGTCGTCCGATTTCCTGCCACAGACATTATATAGTCAAAATGCTCCATGATTTGTACGCTCGAAGGTGGCCACAGAATCGTTAATGAATTTGGGAGTCAAGCATAGAATTGGTCATGTTCTTGTAACCAATGTCTGTCAATGTGGGGGATATCCTTGGGTTCAACCGATCCCTTTCGTACAACACGATCTTGAAACGTTCAAGACCTTGTCGTAAGTTGTCGTAATCCTGGCGTTTGCAGATCTTCTAAATTCAATCGTTTCCCTTCGATCTCCGTAATGCAACATTGGTTCAAACCGACACAACAGGAGAATGGTTCCTTGAGTTATTTTGACGATCTGAATGACGTCACCCAAGTCGTGCCCTGAGCTCATCTGCCTGACTAGAAACTTTTCCAGACGCATGCGTATGAATGTGTAAACCTTTGTCATTGTCGTGGCAGAAAACTTAAGCACGACCAACGTCACAGACAGAATAAAAGACCACTGATAAAGAGTTTCCTGGTACTGAAAACTTATCAAACAACTGCCGTCAGCTAAATAAGGGGGGAAGGGAGTTAAAATTTATGTTCGCATTTTTGCTAACAGAAAATCGAGTTATAGTGTAGAGTAAAAGCTTTCGGATTTTTAATGATTACATCTTGATGTTTCCTTAGACTGCGTTTACACGAGAGCGTATCCAAATGAATCTGTACGCAAACTGGTACGGATCGGCTTTTCGTTTACATGAGACCTAATGGATCCGATCTCATTTGGATATGCTATCCGTGCTCGTTTGGGATCGCTTTGAAAACTGGTGTCGTTTGGCTCTGGTACCAGACAGGTCTCGTGTAAACACTTGGGATCGGATCCAAATGGGCTCTGATAGAAATTGAGGTTACAAAATTTCCAGTATGAGGTGTATTCCACATGAGCTACCGTTATTTTGTCCCCAAATTTGATATGCAAAACATCTCAATCAAAACAAAACTAAATAAAACGTTTCTCTTCTAAAGTTTTACCACTCAAGATTTAAATCAATTATGGCAACTGATCAGACAAAGGGAAGAACAGTGTTTAACAGGACGGATGAGGAGACTGTTATTCGCCTTAAAATAGTATCAGATTACAAATCCAACAACTTGAGGAGGTCTACACTTCCCTCCAACTTTTAAGAACTATTTCCGACGAATGCGCTTTCAAGCGGATCCAAATGGATCCGGTCTCGCCTAAACGCATGCCCATGTTGGATCCGTACTCGCGTAAACACCTGCAAAAACGAGTACGGATCCAAACGGATCCGCTCCCAGATGGATCCGATCTCGTATAAACGGGGTCTTATTTCTTGGTCTCTCTATTCTCACGTTGTTAATTTTTAAGGTCGTGGCGGCCACAACCAGCATCACTCTTAGCTTCGCCTCTGATCACGACATAAATATTTGTAAAACGTGAAACATTTCAGTAAGCAAGCTCCAAGCTTGAATAACCCATCCTGTTGGAGAAAGTATATAAAATGTACTATCTTTGAACAATTATTTCATGTTTTACAGTATACTAATGTTTTTTGGCTCTGTCTTGGAATAATTCAAAATTAACTTTATATTTTGCTCATTAAAAATGCGATGAAAACCATACTTTTGCCAACCATCTAATCACAAAACAACTTTTGGAGGCACTTTTGAGGCTGGCCAGAATGTACAATCAGAATGTATTTTATTGATGACAAACATTTATAAGTAATAGTGAAAATGAATTAAAAGATTAAGATCAAGGTAAAGATAAGATAAAGATAAAGATAAAGGTTTAAAAAGAGAATGGATGCAGATAAAAGTTAACTTTGTGGGCCCAAAATCACTGCTGGAACAAGAGTTAGTTCTGAATATCTTCTAAAAAATATTCTATCCCCTTCATGTTCGGTGACCTTTCAACATCGAGAGTCTTTATCTTACTGCAAATTTCAACGTCTGGGCAAGAAAGTAGGGTGAGAGATGGCACTTTTGGCAAGCAAAATAGAAATGGCCGACGTAATGTAGGAAAGGGGGTGGAAGTAGTCAAAAGTTACCATATTCATAGTTGCGGAAAGCTGGAACCTTTTAACACCGTAGAGGTTCGAAGATACAATTCTATATCTACAGTAGCAAGCTTACTATGTTCTCCTGACTCAGTTCAGGATAAAATCTGATGGCAACTTCCTGTAATTTTACGGCTATGCCAATGGTTTATAATTACGATACACAAATAGACATCAATTCATGTCTAAAGTTTCAAAAGCTTCAAAGGTCAGATGCTTTACCTATGTTCTCATATGCAGACTGTAACTCCATTCGTCTAGAAGCAAGGAAAGTAGGAGAATTTTACTGATAAAAAAGGCTATTGAAGGTGCAGCTTTGTCAAGCTTATATACCTTTTCATTTATTTAACACTGGAAAGACTTTTCTCTCTCATTTTAATTAGTTACATAACCTTTGATTAGTTAATTACTGCACGAAATAGAGAAAAAATTTTAGTACCGAAAAGTTTTTTCGTCTGACACTCCTCAGAGTACAAAGTCGTCAGTATTGAGATAGGAAGAAATCAATAAAACTTATACCAAACTGTGTTTTGAAAGTATCCAATCAGAGGTCTGACTGCTGCATTGGTGTTGTTGTGACCAATAAGTGTCTGTGGAACTAAATGGTTAGCCGAAAAGGCCCAATGAAAAGTCAAATTCTTTTGGTCTGCAAAGCAACGGCTTTGTTGCTTTGATGTGGACGTATTCGAGGACTGCTAGGTGAAAAGCCGACCTAGCTCTGCCTATTATGCCAAAGCGATCGTCCGTATACAGTTTTGCATAGTCTGGGTTTTCAAGCAAGTGCTGCCCTATGGCAGAGTCACATTGCTTAGTAGTGCTTTTTGCTTTAGAAACCCGAGGTGGTTGTTTCCTCGTAGGAGTTGATGCTTGGCGAATACAGCACGGAATATCCCTGTTATGAGAAGGGCCTCTATTGACAGCAGTAACAGTAGCAGCTGACTCTACTACCGTGTAATAAATAACGTTACTATCATGGTGTGTTTCATGTCTGTCGGTGTTCATTATTCTTCTTGGTCTCACCCAGAAAGCTCGTACAGAAGATGTCATGACGCTTGCACTGCTCAGCCATCAAAATGCCTGTTTAAGGTTATATCGTGTACAATATCATAACATGCTGGAATTTCTACTGCAATGAAGAATATTCTATGCATTATACGAGCTGGGCAATCGTACGAATTTCTGTAAAGGACGGTTGGCCTGGGATTATATTTATAAAATCTTCTGCTTCTTTGTTCACAACACCTAGTACTCTGTCAACTTAATGTAGAGCCCTAACAATATATTTTAGTGTAATATACTAATCAGCTGGTACAGTCGTGTTGATAAAATAGCAGCATTCCTCAGTCCAATTCTTTACAACAATATCTGATCGGTTGCTCTTGATAAATGTTACCATGTGGATATTGAAGTCGCAAAGAGTAATTTGCATAAAATTTGGATGTCTGCCACGAGATTTTGGTAGTACTCATGATAAGAGTATGTGCCATTTGTTTACTATAGTGCTTCCAGATCTTCCAATGTGCAGTATGTATTGGCCTACTCTGTCATGTCATTTCCTGAATTGTTTGGAGCAAGAATGGAACATACAGATATCGATGGTCTCTTGTTTTAGGATGTTTGTCACACAGTCTGTATTTATGACCAAGATTTGCATGAAAATTTCGGAGGGCGGCAAGGATGAAATCATTTCTGTGAGACTTACGTCCTACGCTGCACAGACGCTGTTGGATTTACTTTATATACACATAGTCTTATTGGGTACGTGTTAGATATGAGACCATTGAACCACCACTTTGGGAGTTTTCGGATTCAAGTAAAATGCCATGCCGGTTTGGGGACACGAAATTGGAGTAAACCTCCAATATTTTATCATAGTTTGACTGGAGCATTCTGGAAACAGTGCTGCATCAGGGGGAACAAAAGACAAGCTTTACCCATTTTAAAATTATTTTTTATGCCTTCTCATCTAATATAACTTTACATGTTACTGTAAGTGGCTAGAGTTGTAATGATTTGTGACGGGCGCATAACGACGCTTTTCCAAACGGCGTTAAAAATTGAACAAAATGCACTACAGAAGTAAACATTTTAATTTCCTTTTCAAGGTGATGATAGTGATTTTCCCATAGGGCATCTCTGGGATGACGTACCTCAAAACGAGGCTATAAGTAGCAATGACGCAATTTGCATACCAGTGCAGTGTACTTATTATTAGTTACATATATGTTGGTATTAGGTCGAACAAATGCAATAAACATTTATAATACAATCCTCTATTAATCTTGTTGTTTGTATTGGGTTAACTGGGTTTTCTTGGCCATTAATTTTTATGTGGACGCATTTGAATTCTTAAACAGTTCGTGTAACTTGGTAATATCAGGAATTGTAATATAGATATTGAAGGTGGAGTCAGAATTTTGCAATAATTTACCAAAGAATCAGTTAGTGCTATTTTTACAAGATTTATTCGGTACAGTAGTGTTTCTACTGACGTGGAAAAGGTAGTTGCAATAGTTACTTTTATGCCCTTTTCACTCAACATGGATCATTAGGAGTATGTCTAAAACAGTTTGGGAGGTTTCCACCTTTACACTCTCCTCCGGCTAACTCCAAAGGCCCTGGCCAAACAGACACACCCACTATGGGTACAACTACAGTCAACTTTAGAAATCGATTCTATCTACATAAAATCCTTCGGCACGCTAAAAATTTCCCACTTACTGTTAAAGGTACTAGATATCTCCATCTTCTCTTCCGATCAGAGATCAAGTTATGGACGGTTATCCATATTCTTAAGTCGAACGACATTTATATGAAATATATTTCAATATATGAATACTAAAAAGCAAAGCCAGAAACAAGTTACGAAATAGGAGATTTACTGTTCAGAATGCAAATAAGGGACGACGAAGATCATATTTGGGGCTGCATTACACCTCTGCCTTGCACCTTTGGCTTCGCACACTTTCCTGTGTAACAGGGAAAACGTCATTGGGCTTCAGGAATTGAAAGGAAAGCCAGGCTTTTAAACCTGGCAAAAGAATATGAGGTAGCGACAGTAACAAGAGAAAGTATCGTATAAAACGCAGAAAGTACTGTTTAGGTTGCACGAAATGGCAAATACGCTGTTTGATTACAACACTTCTTTTCGTTTACCTGAGGAAACTTAAATATATCATTGTATAACTTTTTAAGTAGATTTGTTATTCTATAATCAACGCCTTTACAATTTTTACCCTCCGTGTAAAACGTAGTGCTTTTGTGGATCTCCTAAAACATGGAATGCAATGATGCTCTGCAATTCTTTCTGTACTTGAGAAGTAGCAGCAAAATCTCTTTTGATATTCTTAAACATACACAAAGGATTTTATAAAGAACGAAACTGTACCTTGCAGGTTTGATGGGCTTATGCATCTGCTGTGTAGAAAAAATTATAGGTCAACGTAAATAAAGTCCGATTAAGAGTAGGAAATATAGAATACTATAATTTTATTGCGTTTGTATAACACGGTTTGAATGCCCGTTTGTTTAACCTAAGATTCCTAAGTGTAACGACACGAATCTTCGTCAGCTTTCCTTTCTTTCACTGCCAGTCATACTACGCTCGGCGCTTCCTTAGAAACTTGAAACAAAAATACATGTATTGTAATTGTAAATAAATAGTTGTTCTACTGAATGAAATGAGACATGTTTCATAGTTTAACAACATCGCATCTATTTCTAAACTACAGGACTGAGTACATAGCATGATTGGTCAAAAGACAATGATTGGTCAAAGACAACACATGATTGGTCAAAGACAATAGCTAACATAACACAGGAAGCCGGTCATAAAAATGATCCTGAACGGTGATATTGAGGAGGAGTTAAAAAGGGGGTACCTTTGTAGGCAAGGGAACTGTCATCATTTGTACACGTTTAGATGGCAAGCGTGTCGAAATGGTTATGGCAATGGCAAAATGAGTAGGATAGAACTATGTGCCTGCAATTATAGTCAACTGCATCCTTAAATTCTGCAGTGCTTTAGACCTGCACCATTTCTACCCATGTTTTAGTACAGGCTGCGTATCGCCCGAAACCCAAAGTTGTAGTGCTGGACAAGCTATTATTATAGAACGTGTTCGTTTCTTTGGCTTGTTTCAAACGAGGAAAAAAATAATAGCGCATTAAATGGTATGTTGGCAAGAGCACAGGACCCAAGTAACGACATACTATATCAGGAAATACACTTACACTAAAGTTTGTAAAATGGAACAGGGTAGGCCACAAACGCAATTTAAACAGTAAATAGTACAACCTATAATTAAACAGTGCCTTCGATACAGCTGTTTCAACGCCATTTTCACACATTTTGGCGGAAATTCAATATTCTCTCGTCCATCATGTACGTTTAAATTACTATACTTGCCATCCACATTAGAATTCAAAGAAATGTGACATACTTCGGCCAAACATGAATTTCATTGCTTAACTAATAACGCCACTAAAGAGCATCTTAAATACATTATAATAAATACAATAATTACAATAAAATAATAAACAAATGCTTTCCCCTTTTCCCCTTACAACCACCCAGCATCCAGATCTTTGTTGCTGTCATAAACACATAGTTCTTTCTGGGTTGAAACTACAGTCACTCCACATTCTTTTAACTTCTCCGTCAGTCGATTTAACCGTGATTCTGCATCTTCCCTGCTCAATTCAAATAATCTCAGTGTTACAAAATTGTAAAATCCAATGCCATCTTTCGGTTTTACACCCAATGCACTCTTCGATAAATGACTGCT
>JAAAKL020011857.1:0-13404 GCA_010016065.2 Carybdea cf. marsupialis auct. non (Linnaeus, 1758)
ACAGCTGTTTTATCATAGTAATATTTGTACCGCAGAAAACCTTTAATTGACATAGTGGGGAACCCCGTGTAAACTATTTCCATGTTAATATACAGTGTAATATTGGCATAACAAAAAGGGAAAATACCAAAGGGTCTTGGCAGGCATAGAAGCCACAGTTAAAAAATTTGAAATTTCCAAAGAGTCTTGGAACCCATAGAAGCCGTAGCAAAAAAATAAAAATTCCAAGGGGTCTTGGCAGGCATAGAAGCCATAGCCAAAATGTTGAATATTCCAAAGGATCTAAGCAGATCTATTCAGAAGTACCTTGGCTCGTATAGGGGCCATAGCGACCAGAGTGGCATAGCTTCCTATTTCTTAAGATTAATTTTCGACTTCGCTGTAACGCACGGAAGGTGGCATTTTATATCAATTATGTAGAAAAACTAAGAGGATAGTACGTGAAGATGCATTTTTTCATACACCATTTCACCCAGTCTTCAGCTGCAATGGCCTCGAAGCGGACGAGAAGAAACCTGGAACGCACTTAAGGCAAAGACAACGAAATGTTTCATATACTTTGAACTAACACAAGTAAGAGTAAGTCTAGGAGGGGTAACATATAGTTGCCTTCCTCTACTTTACAGCATCCCTTTTCTTGTAAATGCGTCATTCTGCGTTACAGTATTTAGTTCTTGGTCATCTCATCCATTATTGTGGCCACTAAGAGTGGAGTGTCATGGAACACCTTCTCGGAATGTACAGGACACTATCTTTTAAGAACTTAGTCTTCTTCCTCTCTTCTTCTCTATCCCGTAACCGTTTTTGAAGGTCGTTGGGGCGTTGCGGCACTCTGACGAGACATCTCTCCACACCTCTCTGTTCTCTGCTGATCTTTGCCATCGCTCATTAAAACTATAAGATACAATGTAACGCCCATGCGAAAGAACGACAAGTGTAGTATGTTTCCACCATAGCCTTCCTATTTAGTTGGTACATCAGGTAAAATCAGTTTTACTTCTAGGACAGTGAATAACCTTTACCCGGTCCTTCGACTCCAGGTGGCGATAGGGCAAAGTCCGTCCACTTTTTAATCGTATTATTTACTATTAGCCCTATCAGTAATAGTTTCTACTCTATTTCTTTCCCTAGAGTTTTGCCATGTTCATGATACTTTATTTCTATTATTCGATAATGTATTTCCAAAACAATCTAATCTTAATAATCATAATTATCAATAGCCGAGAATTTCCGTAAACCATTGCTAGCCATTACATAGCTCTTCCTTTCCATCTTTCACTCTAAACATGCATAAGTATATTTTCAGAGCTTATGTGTTTTCACTCATTGAATTTTGAGTCAGTTTGAAAATATTTAACGAGAACAAAAGAGGACATGGAATACATCCTTGCCTCACCGTATATTATTTATCGACGTGTTCTTTACCTATCATGACCACCACTAATACTATGATGCAATAATACTAAAATGAGTAGCACTATACAGTCTTAACTTTTAAAGTCTACCACTAAGTGTAGGTATCGCTTATTAGTAGTATTTTGTGTGCCAGCAATACATGCAGTTTCATTATTTTACACCTTCTTCAAATAAGTGTACACTATCTGAGTCCTCTACCAAGAAGATTTGAAGAAAGCAAAATTTAAGGTACACATCTAACTATGAAAAGGGTGCCAGCATAAAAGTTTACTCTGCCATGTAAAATGGTTTGTTAACCCTTTTGTATAATACAGATATGGCGTAAAATAGCATCGGCATTGTTCTACATGTTCCTTGGTACTAACCATGCCAAGAGCAGAATTTGGTTGAAAAATAAGGTACGATGTGAAGTTGAAATCAGAATTTTATAGATGATTTATAACTGCTAAATAAAAAATGTAGCTTTAATTGTTATTCTTTAATTTTTTTGCAAAAGAAATATTTTAAAAAGTGACAATATCCTAGCAAACCATCGTTGTCTTACAGTTTAACTGGTGTGGTGTGCAGTAAATCTCGTGGTGTTGAAACATTGTTTCATGTTATGTTGGTTTGATTTTATCTCCATGTATGATTTTGAAAATGGAAATTATGGAGTCCATGTTGATGCAAAGCAGGAAGTAAGGCGAGCGATTCATGTCATTTTATCACAGGTTTTTTGCCTATATGAGCCTAGTGGTGAATCTCACGCCGTCTAAAATATCGATTTATATGGACACGTACGCACGCACGAAATGCCATATTCTTGTTTAACGAATTTTAATTGCTCCATAGATCTTTTTTGGAGAGCTCCTGAACTTCTGGCTCGAAACTCCTACGCTGTTAATATGAAACTATGCGACGTTTACAGCTATGGGATGATACTGTATGAAATTCTCACCAGATGTTATCCTTATGAAGGGGAGAAGTTGACAGATCAAGGTATGAGTTGGATTTTGTGACGCTCCGACCCTGAACGTACTTTAGGGCCCCTGTCCGTTAATGTTTCAACTATTTGAATGTGAATTACATGGTCATGAAGATGTTATGTTTATGCCAATAAATATTTAAAGGGACTGCACATTCAAGGTTTTAACCTCATCTTGTACAGGTTTTTAAGCACTGTTTGTTGACAGCCATGGTGACACAGTTGTAAGCTTCCCGTAGTATGCCGCCGGCAAAAGCGCTCGCAGTCTCTGCTTTGGGTTTTGTGCCACCAATACCGGTCGAAACGGCTGAATAGTGGGACAGTCAACGTTTAACTGGGTGGAAAGGTATGGCAGGGCAATGTTTTTTTCTCTCTGGTAGTCGATGTGTTTTTGGTAAGACAGTGTGATATCATGTGCGGTTCTGCATACCATGTTGTTGAGACATGACATCTGCCAACATTGTCGCTGTGCAAAAATGACGTAGTTCAGAATCAAACAAATTATGGTTAGCTTTACTTACAATTCAAGATACCTATATTAGTTTCTTTCTTTGGAAGCTCTTAATGAAGTCAGAAATTTATAATTACTTCAAATCGTAATTTGGTATTCAGTGTCTCAAAAAGCTAGGCCTAAGGAAGTATTTAACAAGTCCAGTGTCATATTCAAGATTCAGTTTTGACTTTTACAAGCATGTTGTAAGATACAGTGTTATTGAAAATTACCGTCTTCCTCCAGCAGTCTTAAGTTTCACTGTAGAAAATTGTAAATCGTCCTTTTTGCATTGTCGACGAGGTCTAGTATCCCATGAGCTCAATCGACAGCACATGTGATGTATACTTCCACTTCACCTGATGTCTAAAAATTATTTATTCTTCTTGTATACTCAACCTGATTTCCTATTACTTTAGCTCTTTTTAGATAAGGTGGCTTAGATACACATCAGTGCTCTTTCAATTGAGTACGCAGAGTTTTTGATTTGATGTTCATGTAACAAACGGTACAGGGTATTTTATCAACATATATTTGATGGGCGGAAGTACTTTTTCCCTTTTAATTTTGTATTAATCTGTACACACTACAAATGTGTACTGTTTGCATACACTCAAAATTTATGCTATTTGTATACACTAAAAATTTGTACTATTTGTATACACTAAAAATTTGTAAAATTTGTATACACTATAAATGTATATTATTTGTATATACTAAAAATTTGTACTATCTGTATACACTCAAAATTTATGCTATTTTTATACACTAAAAATTTGTACTATTTGTTTACACTAAAAATTTGTACTATTTGTATACACTAAAAATGTATACTATTTGTATACACTAGAAATTTGTACTATCTGTACACACTAAAAATGTGCACTGTTTGCATACACTCAAAATTTATGCTATTTGTATACACTAAAAATTTGTACTATCTGTACACACTAAAAATGTGCACTGTTTGCATACACTCGAAATTTGTACTATTTGTATACACTAAAAATTTGTACCATTTGTTTACAATAAAATTTGTACTATTTGTTTACAATAAAATTTGTACTATTTGCATACACTCAAAATTTATGCTATTTTTATACGCTAAATATTTGTGTTATTTATATACACTAAAGATTTGTACTATTTGTGTACGCTAAGATGTCTACTATTTGTATACACTAAAAATGTGCCCTATTTGTGTACACTAGAAACTTGTGCTATTTGTATACGGTTATATACAGAGAACGTATTTCTTCCATGCCAGTGCTTCAAGGATATCCGCAAAATTTGTTGGAAGTTTTTCATCGCCTTGCCTCTCATTAGAGTCTAAAGCTTATGTCCTTCCCACCTGTTGGAACAAACGACTTTATGTTCCCTTGCACTAGTAGTCCACTATCTAATCAGCTATCAAAAATCTTTAACTCGCTTTCTACAGTTTTTGTTAAACTTACCTTGCAGTTACACTTCGATTTCATTTCTCTCCCTTCTTAAGAAATCGTTGAAAATGTTAAAAATCACAGTATTCCAGCGTTTCGTCCCCGTGTCGAGACTTGCGAAGGAGTTCCTGAGGAATACATTCCGCTGCTGCAACGGTGCTGGGGAGATGATGCGGGAAGCAGGCCATCGTTTCGCGAAATTTTATCTAGCGTCAGATCAATGGCACCGAAATTGACGTAAGTGTGATGCTATATTGTGACGTAACGATAACTGATATGAGATCCCTAGTTCCTGGAAGGAATTGTCTTTCCTTGTCTAAACTCAAACCTTCTCTAAACGTATCCCAGAGCTCTATTCCTCTTTCCCTCTTTAAGCACTTATTTGTATCCCTTTGATACCATTACGTTTTTTCTATGCTGTTCATTGTTATGTGGTCTTTTTGCTTAAAGTTTGCTAAGTTATGTATTTTTATTATTCTTTGATAATGATGTGAAATACTTCGAAAGGTTAAAAGAAAATCTTGTGTTTTCGTCAAGTTGGATTTATCTTTTGTCACTATGGTCTACTTAGGTTCTCTTGGTGCGTTTTTATATTTATCATTATGTTTGATTCACTATGTGGCCATAATTTTTGCTTTTTGCTTTTTTTGTTTCAGTCCGTGTTAAATTGTTTAGTTTACATGTTATGACACTGTACCAGACATATTATTTTACTATTATAATTTTTCCTGAAAAGTGTACTAAAAGTACAATCCTAATGATAATACGATGTCAGCAAATAGGACAGTGTCATCAATTAACATCTGGTAGTGTAAGCATTTATATCAGATTAGATCAGCAATGATGTTATCTTTACCTCTAATTTATACGGAGATTATTTTAAAATATATTTTCAAAGATTTCCACAGAATCAAAACACAATGAAAAAATATCTTTAAATATTTCAGCAAAAGCAATAGAGCCACAAGAAAGGTGCAGACATCAGTATTATTTTATTATGACGAGTAGTTATTTTATTAATGATCAATATGTGTGCCAAGTGGCATTGCCATAGCATTGATTGTGTGGGAATGAAGCAGGGGTTGGGCAGTATCGGAGCTACAGAACCTTTCAAATGGCCAGCATTTAGTGTTAAAAACTGTCAACAATGGAAAGTTCGTACCTTAGCTGAAAGTTCTTCTTGCAATAGATGAATTTGACTCTTGGAAGTTGCTTATCTTTTGACCAAACCCTAGAGTGAAGCTAAGCTATGGAGTTGCTTTTGGAATGTCACGAATACACAGCGAGTGCTGAAAAAGACTGCCTACCATACCTTGTTGCAATTTTAGTTGCATTGTAGCATTCATTTCGTAATTTATCCTGCATAGGGTGTCACGTATGATCATTATAATGATGCCAGCTCACTTATATTAGGCATTGTTAAGTGCCTGCGTTGAGGTGATTGCAAACTAACTGAAAGTAAAGTGCATTGGTGGCTGCTGTAATTGGTAAGATTGCAGCTACAGGCTCCTGAAGTTACAACAAACCTATTCCACAACTCGTTGTAGTGCAGCCACAGATACTATCGAAACATAGTTAAGGTTCTGATAATTAAGTTTGCTCGATAAAATTTGCAATAGTCTGATGCTCTCTATTCTGTGTATTGCAGTAGAGAGCAGCTACATATTTCTATTTCAGGTAATCTTTTGCCAGCAACTTAAGTCTTACATCACATTTTCCAGCACAAGAGAACATTGTTTGTTTGAAAAGGTTGTTCCTCTAAAAGGGGATGTACTCCTCCCACACCCTCTCCCAGAAGGACGTCACCCTATATAACCGATTGAAATAAATGAGAAACAGATTCCTTCAGTTAGCTCAGGCTTCACTTTTTACGACAATCACTGGACAGGTTGCGTTCAAATCAAGTACTGAAACAAGGCAACTTTGAGGCCTTACATCCTCAGAAACGTACGTTGACGGCAGATACTGCTAGAACTGCGACGAGGAGCTATGTCAAAGCGGGACGTCACAATCCTCCCCTTGTATGATATTTAACTATTTCATTGCCTTCCTTGTAGCCTTAGTCATAGACTAGACTGCCTTTTGACCTAGGCAATTCACCCGATCCGGTAAGGTAAGACTGCGTAATATCTGTGTTTCTAGATAAACAACAATCACTTACTATTATCTAGGAAAGGAAGTCTCGTCGATAACATGTTAACAATGATGGAAAAATATGCCTCTAATTTAGAAGAATTGGTTGAAGAAAGAACCAAACAGCTGAAAGAGGAGAAGATAAAAACAGAGACGTTGCTATATAAGATGTTGCCCAGGTAACACTTCCTATCTAATCAAGTGTATATCACGTACAGGATGTTTCTTAGGCACCATGATGATTGCCATGTAACAAACAGAAAGTACAGTAAGGTTGGAGTTTGGATGACAATATTATCAGTTGTTGCTACTCCAGTTCGAAACGCACCTTAAGCCAAGTGATCAAGAGCAATTTTCGCAAGCTGTATTTAAATTCTTGATACTAGTTTGAAATGCACTTGTCTCTTGGCTGCCGATTACCATGTAAACACGGTCGCCATGAGTATTTTATGTTTGTAAGATTTATAAATGCATATAACTGTGTTTGAAAACTTCTATCGCTTCCTTAAGGGCCTTGATGTCTATATGTGGAAACTTAATATTTGTATACTTCAAAACTGAAAGGCCTGGTTACGTTATAGGTACCTGTAAAATTAAAGAAAGATAACAGGATCCCTAGGAACTTTTTAGTCTTCGTCAGTTCAGCTCTTTGTCAACATTTTACAACTTAATTCCACGTATTGTTTTGATACAATTAGCCATAGGGATAATTTAACGGAGACATGACTTGAGGTATCTTTAGTGATGTAATCGACTTGCATGTTTATACTTATACCAAAGCTGAAGCAATTTTGTGATTGGTCGACGAGACTACGTAAAGTAGAGCTAATAAACACACCATTTTCTTTTGAATGTAAGCAGAGATTACATAATTCACAATCTCCGATGTAAGCATCCTGTTGAAACTCTAGAGAAGGTTCGAGTAAAGATTTCAAACGCGAGATGCATGATTTTTATAAGTAGCTAAATTGAAAGTGAGAGAATCTTAAGGCAACTCCTTAGCTGATATATTTGTTCGGTAATTTGTTTGTGCATTGTTTTGGTTTTTATGCGTGCGGCCTCTGAACACGCACAGAAATGACTCTAATTTCAGTGACTAATATAGTTTAGAAGCTGAATTATGGGGGTGGGGTCTTTAAATATTTTCTCCTGTTTCAGTTGATATCACCAAGTTAAATTTTGTGTTATTAAATTTTATTTAGGATCATATTTATGAGCAGCAATTCTGCTATCACGTAAGGGCAATATGGTTTCCACCATGTAACAATTTTTCTTCAACTCTTATTTTTGAACCAGAACAGGAAATACATTACTTCTGTTGTTGTTGCCTAGGAAGCTGCACTTTTACTTTTTTATGTCATTGAAATTTAGGTCGGTGGCAAACGAACTTAGAGCAGGGCGTCCAGTCGTAGCAGAAAGATTTGACCAAGTGACGATCTTCTTCAGCGACATTGTTGGCTTCACTAAACTGGCTTCGGAAAGTACTCCCTTTGAAATAGTTGCCCTCCTGAATGACCTCTACAGCCTATTTGATAAAGTTATTGATGAGTACGATGTTTACAAGGTATGTCGCAAAATAATTTATTGATATTTAAATTTGCTGAAGTCTTTACTTGAAACTTCAAATAGGAAGCGAAAAGTATATAGGACAAAACCGCAGACTTCTTAAAGAAAGATAATGCTGGAAATCCTTCGTAAAAGTTTCTTTGCATATCTCTAGAAGAAGGAGTGATTAAAGCAAAAATAGAGCGTGCCTGAAGCACATAGATGTAAAATATTTTTTGGGAGACATATGGGATTTGTGAGGAACATGAAGAATTTCTAGCGGGAAACGATGATAACGAACGCTTGGAGCAGTAGAAAGTAGGTGTTTTGCGGCCTCGAGATTTCTCTTTCAGCATTTTTGTTGTAGGTGACCTTTTCCGCTTCTCCCTCAAATTAGTAGGGTATGAGATTAGTTCATGACCCTGGTTTTTTAGGCTGTTTAGTTAATCACATTTCCCAGAAAATTGTATTAACCTATGAATTGTATTGTATTTATTAGAAAGTCAAGGATTCATTCAGCAGTTCCAAGATGTAGAAGTAATCAAGAGCGGGCCAAGTTATCATGATTTTATACCATGCCACTGTTGTCGCAATTTCCCCCTCTTTGGGAATCCTTCTTGCCTACGTGATCCGCTGTGGTGACTAGCAAGCGCTTAAGGTCACAGCCTCATTCTCGAACGGAGAAGAGGATGGGTAGGGAAATTCAGGTACTTAATAAATAGTGTATATACGTAAAGAAAATAAAACGTAGTTAATTTTCATTGGTAGATATTTTTGTAATTTTTCGGGTATGATAAATGATGAATCTGTAATAGTTTTGAGTCAGTTAGTTGGTAAAAATCGAAGTTTTAAAGGGGTGACGGATTGTATGAAGATAAAGACGCTATCGTTCGTAGCTAAGTTTATGGATGGGCTCTTCTTGTCGTTTTACAACTTCAAGTTTGAGCTGTAACCAGCGCTGTTATTGCAGGGTATTGCAATAACTATCCTTAAATATGTAATTAACTCTTCTTGAATTCATAGGTGTAGAGGCGTTTCACTGTCTATTAATTTACAACAAGAATTAATCCTCCTTCACGGTTCCCCTTGATAGGTTGAAACAATTGGTGACGCTTACATGGTTGTATCGGGGCTCCCAATTAGTAATGGCAATAAGCATGCTGGTGAGATCGCCACCATGTCATTGGACTTGCTCCACCATGTCGGCAATTTTCGCATTGCACACAAACCCGAAGTACAGCTGCAACTAAGGATTGGGATCCATTCAGGTAGGATTCCAGATGTAAAGATCTCTGTCAGGTTTGACCTGCTTTTATTGCTACGTGGATTAATTTTCATATTGTTATTTTTTGTGGCATGCTCGATTTCGAGCGTAGCCTATTGCCCAGCCAGAGTGAGCAATGACCTGGGGAGAGAGCACATTTGCAGGGATGGTCTCCCGTTGCCTTCCCTAATCGATAGTCCTTCTGTCTGGCTAGGCGGAATTCGAACCCTCAACCTCTGGCATATGAGTCCGATTCCTTAACCACTAGACCACGGCGGCTCGGCGGCGGTTTATATTTTACAAGAAGACAAACCTTCCATGGTGCAGATAAAGTCTGACAACGTTGTAGAACCGATGACAGTCGTTGGTGCAAAGTCCATTGTTTAAGTGAAAGGATCAAATGCGTGACTTGAACGATATGTAGGTGTCAATATCAATTGTACTGCAGTGTGAGTAGGGAACAATAAAGAGGGAAAACACTGAACTGTTTCTGTCCCTGATATTCGGTTTACGTTTAACCAATAGTAAAATATAAAAATAGGTAATATGAATGAAACTTCAGCTTGTTTTAATTACGTTCTCGTAAGATCGGTGCCTCACGAGGCGGGAGAGAAGTCATAATTATTTTTAAAAAACTGACACCACATACTGAAATAGGCTCTATGCAGAATAAGCCTTTAAGCTTACCTTCAAGGTCAAAGCTTCCTGAGCGATAGATTTCTCCACTTCCTTGGTACGTTTTCGTAAAGATAGATATTGTACGTTTGTATAGAGGTGAACCAACTTTAATTCACAACTAATATTATGATACCTGAAGTATCACTCAGGCGCAGTAAAATACTATATGTTTGCACAATTACATAAAATTAATAGTAAATATAGTATTGATAACCTCCAATTCTTATGAGGCAACTTTTAACTAATTACCTAATGCTTATTGTGACTTAATTTTCATATTAAATTACGGCTTATCAAGAGACTAAAATTATGCGAAGTTGAAATTGCTATAATAAGTTTCAACTTTTAACGCATTAAGGTGCCAAACTAGGGTTTTGATGAGGCACCTTAGATCAATTGGTACAAAGCCATCAGAAGCAATGTTGCCAGATTGTGTCATGTGGGTGTTAAGACATGAAATAATTCCAAAACATTTTTGACGGTTTATTCACAAAACTTTCGATCGTTTGTATGTCCTAAAATCGTATCTGTTTTCAACAGAACATGAATGTCCAAAGTGTTGCTGTCGGAAGTCTTTGAAAATCCAAATGATCTTAAAATTTCACGATTGATATAGACGTTTTGCAAATGATGAATTGTATACGGATAAAGAGTTCTTAGGCAGAACTCTATATTTCTAGAGAAGAATGCCCATGTGTTGCTGAGAGTTAAGTCAGGATAAAGTTTTTATGTGACTTATTGTGCCTGTTGGGATCCCTTGAAGGGAAGTGACAGTGAAGTGCAGTGCGAAGGGCAGACAAGGACACAGAAAAACAGTGAATTTTATGTATCTGCATTAGACGAAAAGGTTCGGTTCCATACAATTTGAGTATTTAGATATTTTGCATGTACGTCACTGTTGCTTTTGATCAATGCATGGAAGATTAATTTCGTCAACAAACTAAGTGTGAGTAGGAATCACTAAATTAAAGAGCACCTGAACAATAACAGCCCTATTTGGTGGAGATGGAAAAGCATGGAGGACGCGAAGTGAAAGCCTTGTAGTTATTTTTTCAGCATTCATAGTATATGAATATCCATAGCTTCCTTGTGTCATTGTAATGATGAAACCCCTCCTCCTCCTCCTTCTTCTCCCATCTATGTCTATTTGCACTACATGGATGGCAATATATAACATGAGGGATCTGTAGTAAATACTGTGTACCAGACTGTAAAAGTGTTACTGAAATGGTTGCTAGCCCCTCTAACTCAGTAACAGAGTAACGTGTCTCTGAATCCCGGTGTTTCATCTTTAATCTCCTTTCACTACTCTGTTTCATTCTCTCATTGACTTACTGTTACAATTAAAACTTAGCATATAGTTCATAATTGTACCAAGGAGAGGGTTCTACGAGCGTGCTTTTCGAGTACCCCAACATGTTCCAGTGTATAGAAAGAACAGATTTTTGACAAATATTCGAACTGTCCTATTAGATGCGGGGTATAACTGTTTCCTTTGCATGGGTTTAACGTCAGTATGGAAATCTGTAACGTTGTGCGGGTCCGTTTCGTTTCCTTAGTTTCTGTTTCCTTCTCCCTTTTTAATATCTTGTGAACATAGAATTATATAAACACGTTATACAATTCTATGCGTCTGAGCACTTACAGTCGCACATTGCTATAATGAGTAATGTTGTACTTTTTACGCATACGTTCTGCCTGAGCTCAGTAAAAACTCGTTATACAAAAGAATTGTCTTTACAGTATCAGTTATATGGCGTTAGTGCCCCTTCCCTCAGCAGAACTGACACTCTGTCGCTAGTGACTAGGATATAAAGCAGTATTTGTACGATTTAAATTCCGTGTTCCCTTTGTATTTCTTTGACTTTAGGCTGTTGCGTCGCCGGTGTTGTGGGATTGAAAATGCCACGATACTGTCTTTTTGGTGACACGGTTAATACAGCATCACGAATGGAATCAAGTGGCCTCGCATTGAGAATTCATGTTAGTGACGATTGCAAGAGAGTCCTTGACATATTAGGCGGATTTGTCATGGAGGAGAGGGGAATAGTACAAATGAAGGTACAGTGCACAACTACGTGTGGTCTTTATAGTCTTCCCGCAATATTTTGTTCGTTAAAGTATGTTGTTTTCATTTTACAATCATTCTTTGCACAAGCCAAATGATAAAGCAACGACACCCGTCTTATATTATTACACGCAGATTATGTAATGTAAGATCATCTACGTGAAATATGTGTAATTGGACGAAAATTCATTTGCAATCTTCGATGTCACACCTTTTAGACCTCGACTAAAAATTTTGTCAGCCTTCAAAAAAATTCAAAAGACCCCATCTTAGTTAGCTTGAGAGGAACAGCCTCTTTGAGAGGTTCATTGCAAATTTACAAATCGGGACTATAAAAATAAAAAATGTGGGATGTACTTTCCCCATAGTGGCCTTGCCAACTATGCAACATATGATAGATCCTGCAGAATAAGTGGAGAGGAAAAGATAGATGTGCGTCGGTTCCGTAATATCAGTAAGCAACAGGTAGAGAGGTAAGATATGTGTTCTACTAGTGAACTGAATGCCCACTGGCAGATTGAATAAATTTTGCTAGTTTCCTGTTGCATAGTTGGCAGTAAGATATTCATATACAGTGACCTAGTGTCTTTTAAATGCTCCGCGTTTTTATTTATAACGGAGGCAGCGCATGAGGGGTAAGACTGAAAACGTACGTGTTGAACTTGCTTCTTTATAGAAGTGGACGGTAATTACGGAAGAAAACTATCATGATCAATGATGCATACATGAGAAGGAGTGTCTTAGGAGAGATGATCTTCCTACTGGATGGAGAGATAGGCCTTTAAAGGTTAATTTCGTCTATTAAACCTTGGAGGATAAGGATAGAGAGAAAGCAAGTGAAAGTTACACACATCCTGTTGCTTCACTGTCCAGAGATGCCACACAGATTGAGACCACACGTTTTCTATTCAAAGAACTGCCGAACCTTTCAACTATCCAGGAGGAAGAAGACAACATGTATGTCCTCTATTAGGCTCTCAGTTGCCATGCCAGCAAAATAGCTGGATGCATAGCATACACTAACCTCACGTCTCTCATTCTCAGGTACATACATACATAAAGAAGATCTTCTCAAACCTTGTTAATATTGTCCCTACCATCTTTAACGCACTGGAGTGCCTCGACTAGCTGTTAATAAATTTAGATATTGAGTCTAATTTTTACGATTTTTTGTAGCAGACATTGTATATATTATTGTACAAAAAGACGAAGTTTTGTTAGTAATCTCTGTTAGAATTTCTATCTTCTTAAATAAAGTTTATTTTTTCGACTGTAAATATGTGCATGCACATACATACATACATACATACATACATACATACATACATACATACCCAATCTGTAGACAGAACTGTTTCGCCCTTTGTGGGCTCATCAGTGCAGAACAGAGCGTTGAGACTGAATTCT
>JAAAKL020011858.1:0-13403 GCA_010016065.2 Carybdea cf. marsupialis auct. non (Linnaeus, 1758)
ACCGAAAGCTTTGTAGCTAGCCTCTAGGCATTTTATAGTTTATATATATATATATATATATATATATATATATATATGTGTGTGTGTGTGTCGGTGTCTGTGTCTATGTGCGCGCTCACTGTGCGTTCGCAGTTTGAGCACTCTGGAATGGTACCATATGTATTCTTTATACCGCCTTGTAGCAGCATTGATAGCTAGAATTAAGTTTCAACGCTCAAAATAAGCTACACACGCACCCGGAAGCATGAAAAGCAATACATGCACACTTAAAAAGGCCTCCAACCAATCCATAGTGATAATATACTTACTTAGTGAAAATACTTCAAAATTAAGTCGAGTTACCCTCAAAAAGAATTGGCTGGCTGTTTATTTGGCTTTGAGATCACGGAAATCTTATAAAACCAATGAGGAAAGAAGAGAATGATTTTAAGCTTTAACTTACTCTACACTGTCTTTGGAAATTTGGACGCGCATTACATCACTTGATTTTTCTACTTTTCCACTCATTCGGTTTGTCCTTACTCCTTCTTGTCACCTCTCAACCGTCTTCAAAGTTAAGGACAGAATTCCCATTTTACTCTATTCTGGCATTGTATAAAAATTCCAAAACCCTTCTTGTAGCGCAACGTATGTGGATCAGACAACTGTTACTGGGAAATATCTTTTGACACTCCCTGTAGGACTCATGAGTGAAATTGCTTAAGGTAGAGATACACGGGTATAATTCAGTTATAAATAATCCAGCATGATATAGTTGCAAGTGCTATATTTTCCACAGATATTAATGCGGTTTATCCTTGCCTCAGTTCCGTTCTTCGCCGCACGAAATTGCAGCTAAAAACTCGTCTTGACAGTTCACAGCTGTTTCTTATTTCTCAAGATAATCAAACAGAACTGATTTCTTCAAAAGTTCGAATGGAATGGAAAAGGTGATTCATCTACATCTAATGATCTAAAGAGACTGGTAGGTCACGACAACAACATGGTTACGGAGAGGTTGTGTAGTAGAGAGGTACATTTTTAAGAGCATGTGTTTATTCTGGTGTGGTCGTAGGTTTTCCCAAGTGCTTAAGGAGAGGGCGGTTGTTTGATATGAGCTCTCCTGTGGAGCTTAAGCCTTACCACCAAAGTAAGATAGCAATAATAAGCTAGCAATTTTCACTTTCTGACCGCCTTTTTATTTTAACATCGTACGTTTTCATAAGGCAACTGGAGCACTTGACTTGCATAATAGGGTTACAAAACTTGCTGTTGCTGAAAGACTGCTGCGAGACACAAAAGGTAACACTGATTCATCTTTGTAGCTTTAAAACTTTTCTATTAAAATTATGGCTATAAAATGCCTTATTAATATATTGAACACGATATGTTTATCATTATATTATATGATGATTTTAAAAAGTCACCCTTTCATACCTAAGCTTTACAGAACTGTCACCTCTCTTTAACGGTCAAAAACTGATCAGTCTCTAGTAATACGTTGTACGCATGTTAGACTATATACAACCATTGAACTCTATATAAAAAGACTTTTTATATAGAGTTTAATGTATATAACAAGACTGACAATAACGACATGAAATCGAGGATAATATAATTGCTAGCATCAAATATGAAAAAGAGGCAAAACGATGGTAGCTTAATGATACCGAATCGTTTGTCGGTGCTGTTGCACTTGTTAAACGATGCTAGGTAGATTAGCACATAGTATAAGTATAAATATGTGGGTGTTCGTATAACGCAACGTCACTTGGATCTGTGAACTAACTTTCGTCCTTGATCGGTAAAATTGGAAGGGTAGACCTAGTTAGCTACCCTGAAGAACGTACTGTGCAGATTAGTGTACTTGGTCAGCAGAGCAAGTTAATAAGAGGATTTGGATACAAGTGAAGAGATTGTAGGCCATCAAATTTTGGGACTCATCTTCATTAATTATTTGAATAGGCCTAACTCACGTTTTGCATAGGCTTACGTACGTAGGCCTATACTAGTTGCATTAACTGGGCCTACTGACTTCGCAGGTCTATTACTGGTTACTTAAAAGACATTGTAAGTTAAGGATTTCTAGAGGGATTTTTACCATTTATGCAATGAACTATGATAAGCGGATTTAGGAAGCCAAAGCGTAGTGGGAATATAAGGAAGAAGGTTGTTTCGGAGAACGACGATGAACAAGATGTATTGGAGAAAAAAAATGTCGTTCGATTGGATCCAGAATTGTCGAGCCAAGGTGCAACTGAAACTGAAAGACCAAAAAGCAAAGATAAATCAAAGAAAGGAAGTAAGTCGGCAGGTCTGTTAAGCTTCGAGGATGACTTGGAGAGTGGAGATGCTTTCCAAGTTAAAAAATCGAAAGAAAGTAAAATGCTTGTAAAGCGATTGGAAAGCGAGAGAAAGAGTAAGAAGCGTGTAACTACGGATTTAAGTGATGTAGATAAAAGTATCAGTGCATTAAGTGCAGGGAAAGATTCTGCTCGTTTGCCATCGGAGTTTTCCAGCAGATCAAGTAGTAGCAATTCGGTACACAGCATCAAGGGTGCATCGTTCACTCAAACTGGGGCTGTTGACAGTGGTGACGATGATTCAGATTCAGTTACCTCAAGTGCAATAAAGGCTGGTCTTACTTCAGGGTTCATACCTGATGCTGCAACAATTTTTGCACTTAAAAAGAGGAGAGAGCAAGCAAGACAGCTTGGAGGAGCTCCAGATTTTATCCCTGTTGTTAGCAAAGAAACAAAGAAATACGAGGGAAGGTTCCCGAATGCGAATTCTCGACTTGTGAGAGAAGAAGATGATGATGATAGTGATGAAGATAGAATGGAGTTCAAAGGAAGTTCAGTGAAGTCCTTTCCTGCACTTGAGAGGAGAAGCCAAGTTGCAAAAGCATTGGAAGAAGCTCAGGATGAAGAAGAGATTGACAATGAAGAGGAAGACGAGGTTGCACTTTGGGAAAAAGAACAGATCAAAAAAGGGACTGGTATTCCAGCAGGACAATCAGAGACAGCGTATGGACCACAGATACCCATTGATTATGTACCTTCTCCTCAATTTGAGGTTCCGATTATTACAGCAGAACAGTACTTTGGTGGTAACATGCCTAGACCTCCTCTGCCCCCAAACCTTCCTGTCAGTATGTCATCTTTTCAAGGAAGTGCACAGGCAGTTTTGCCCCCTGCAACAACAATGGGGAATCTTGTATTAGATAGTCAGGCAGTCAGCATTGATATGGTAGCACAACGACTAAGTGAACGACTATCATCAATAGTACAAGTTCATAGGGCACATACAATAGAACAGGACAAAGTAAGCAATGACTTAGAGTCTTCCAAGAAAAATATAGATTCACTGGAAGATAATTCAGGGAAGGTGTCAGAACGGTTCTCTTTTTATCAGGATTTGCAGGGCTATTTACAGGACTTTGTGGAATGTCTCAATGAAAAGGTAGACCTTTAATATTTCTTTCCATATATTTTAAATATTTGTATAAGATTTTGTATTTATTTGAGTATAGACAGTTGAATTGGTTTGTTTTAATACATTAGAGTAGGTCTATGTGTATAGAGGTTTCTGTTCTTGAATTTAAATCAGATATCTTGATATGAAGAAAGCATGTTTTACAAGGGGCCTTCTTTGTACTCATTTCCTTCTAATTAGGCATTTAAGGCAGTACATATTTTGCTGGAATTATTTTGAAATGAGTGAGAGTACAATCTCAATTTTTTAATATGTATTGCATACACTTTAGATCTTACTATTCCAATATTTTGAAGCAACAAAGGGAAAATTTTAACTTTTTGGAACTTGACACTGATATTTTGGGTTTACATTAAACCCCAGGTGATCCTGCTGATGTACAACATTTGAAGGAAATCTAAGAGGATGGTGTCAAAACTCATTTAAATTTGGGTGAATTGAAATGGAATTACCCAAGCACATGTGAAAGATTGATGCCTTGCTAACAAATAAGGCAAGGGAATGATGTAACTGGAAAATGTGATGCTTTTGGCAATCATTCTTAGCAGAAAACTGATAAAACACAATTTTCTGCCCCTTCACATTTTCGAAATGTGGAAATGTTGGAAAAACCCCTTAAGCTACATAATGCCTCTGAGCTACACAAATCTTTGTAATTTTGTAGCTGGCTTTCCATATTGTCTTGCCTTTTCCAACACCTCTAGTACAATACTGATGATAAATTCTCTCTTGTTAAATTGAAATATTCATATGAGCTCCTTATCCTTATATACATGCAGTGGATTTATAGCTACCCTAGTTTTGATAGCTACCCTTATAAATAAAGCTCATAGTGTCTAAGATGGTTATAGACTTATAGTCCTCACAATAATTTGGTCAGTCCTTGAAGGTAGGTCCTCCTAAGCAAGAATGATTTGAATGAACAAGTTTGTTTCAGGTCCCCATACATTTTCAAGCAAACTCTTTATCTTTGAACAGAGAATCGGTCACTTGACAACACAGTTTGAATGCAACCAACATGCCAAAAGCTCTCCTAGTTGACATTTGGCACCACCAGTGACATATTATATGTGTAGTCATTATTTTGAGCAATGTATAGTTATATAATTGTATAGAATATAGCAGAAAAGTGCTGGCATAATTAGAATATGTCAATTTGTTTTCAGAACAACAATCTCCAAGAAAGTACATCTCATAATGGACAACTTACTAAAGGAAAACATTCACCAAAATATAGAAAATGTATTTATTAACTATGTTACTCAAACCAAAATACTTAAATACGTCATATCAATTTGTAAAATTTTTGCTTTTCAAGAGCTTTACTAGTAGGCAGCAGGAGTTACTATTAAACAACATGTCCAACATGTCAATAAATGTTGATGATTGAAAACAGTAGTTCAAAAGATTTCATTGAATGTGTTGCAAAGATTGTTCTGGAAGGATGTGAGCAAGTGTGCTGTTGCTTGCTTATATGCTTGTGACATTTGCATTTAAAGAATATGCTATCTAGTAGCTTTGAAAGCAGTTGCATTAAATATGTGCTATAGTGATCTATAATAATTTCTCTTCCTCTTCCTTTCCTAGAAAACACATAAGACACTTTTGGTAATCGTTGTTCTGGCTATTTTATTTTAAAATATATGTATAGTATATCAGACAATGCCATGTTATGAATCTCATCATGACCTTGTCAGTGGCTTATTATACTTAACTGTTTATACAAGCAAACCATATCTTTGTCCCATAAATGAAGGATCTTCAGTTTTAATGGGACTTGTAACTATAATCGATGATCTGTTAATGTTGTCTTTCGATATTCAATACAGCTCCTCATAGAGAATCAGGTACCCCAGTTATTGTGCCCCCCCTCAATTATTTCAACATTCATTAGCCTTCACCTTTGAAATAAGAGGCCAAATGTTTACAGTCCGCTTAAATTAGGGAGGCAGACAGTATGAAAAAGAAGGACCCGAAAAGGATGCTCCAAAATGTGATACATGTTTTGTCCATTCCATCGTATATACCCGAAACAAAATACTGCTGAAGAGTTTTTGCTAGGTTAAATTTATTGTACATATATTACATCATAAGTATGGTGTGCTACTCTGCCACATAACTGTAGTATCTTCTAGCAGTCTCCATTCTAAGTAGGAGAGAAAACTTTGATGTACAAGCAATTTTGTATACATCCATTTTGTGCGTCTGTAACAAAACTTAATAAGATGTTGCTGTTTTTCAGGTGAGTATTTATGTCCCATTTTCTTTTGTATAAAACCGTCCATTTTCATTGCTTCACTGTGGAGCTTCTAGGTTCACTTTACCAAGTGGTGAACAGAGGGGAAGGTAGGTTGAGGGACTTAAAATGGATCAAAATACCAAATACCATACTTCATAATACCATATTCTATTCTCTGATTTTATTATTGTGAGAGCAATCTAAACATGGGGAAAAGTATAAATTATTTTCATCAAGTCAGGAAAATCCAAATCTGCTGAAGTGTGTAAGAGATCAACCAAATAATTAACAGTGTAGGTTGTGATAGAGAATGATTACATGGTAAGGAAGGCATATGGCATAGAAATGAAAAAGGAAAAGGAAACAAGGAAGGAAGTTAGGCGTGTAAGTACGTCCATTTAAGACTCAAGGAAAAGAGCATGCTGATGAGGACACAAAGACAGATATAAGTAATGTGGCATTAACAAATTCATATATATGTAGAGGGGAAAACAGATATGGCATACCTTAGGAAACCACATCCCACAGCGATTCTCATTTGTTGATCATGTAGGAATGAACATGTAGGACCTCAGAGTATACATATGATGTTATTACCATCCTCAGCATATACTATTCATGTGCCAGTTTTCTGACAGGCTTAAGTTTTGGAGGACTGCATTACCATTAATTAAAAACTAATATTGCTCAGTTGAAAGTTTACTATCAAAACTAATTAAAGGTTTGAAATCATCTTATTAGTATATTTAAATGAGAAATTCTTGAAGAATTGTATACCTTTTGCTCTAAAAGCTACTACAAGGGCTTTTAAAGCTAAGTGGGTTTCTCAATTTGTAACATGAATCTGTGGTATCAGACAAAGTCAACTTAAAGGCATCCATTACCAATGTTAAATTTAGCTCCGAGTAAGTAGTCCAAGACAATAAATTTTTGAGGAGGGAAGGAAGACATGTCTTGTTGCCTCCAAATGATTTCCATCTAGAATTTTCATTGTTATTTACCACTTATAGTAATTGAAAGTAGGACAAAACATTAATCTGGCTTCTGTGTATTTATAGAACAGATAAGATTTCTAGCATTTAAGTATCTATCTTAAGAATTTTTACATTGAGACCAGGAAAATGTTGTTGGCAAATGGTGAAATAATTATTAAACCAAAAAGATGTGCAAATAAGATTTTTATTTCAGTCTAGCAGAAGTGTACATCCATCACACTTCTGTTGTACAGTTCTGTCTCACTTTTGGTTGGTACAGTTTCTTTGGTAGCAGGTATTTTTAAAAAAGGTTGTTTGATATGGAAGTCCACTCGATACTTTAGATGTATACATGTCACATCTTATCACATACAAGAGTGAAAGTTTCATAGGAACATGTACATATATGTTTTAGGTTGGCAATTTACCATTTCTCTGTATGTAACACTACTATTTGTGGTGATTATTTCAAACAGAGGCTAAATTCAACTGGTAAGTGTAAATCAGTTACAATAACCCTGTGGGCCCTTTTGATGTCCAACCTCACTCAACATATGTGGCTCTATACATTTGAGGGGAACACAGTTAAAGTCTCTGAAGTGTACATGCACCAAAAGTTTTGTAAAGCAGCAACTGGTTTCTGGAACATTTGTGTTGACCATATGTGTGTGTGTATGGGGGGTGGGTGGGTCACGTAATCGAGTACATATCTTTAGAGTGTACTTGTAACCCTCACTGGTACCAAGTTTTTAGAGGGTACTTATAACCCTCATAGGTATATTGTTTTTAGAGGCCACTTGTAACCTGATATGTATATTGTTTTTAGAGGGCACTTGTAACCCTAATAGGTACATAGTTTTTAGAGCGTACTTGTTACCCTCATAGGCACAATGTATGAAATCCATGTGCTTCTGCTCAAACCCACCAGTCACCTGAAGAGATTGGTTGGTTAAATGATACCATTTTTACTTTGTTCTACTGCTTCTTCTGTAACCATATATCTAGCTTTCAATCAATGTTCTGAAAATATTCATTTCTTGGGTGAACTTCAGGGTGATGAAATATGTTAGTTATAGAAAAATAACAAATCACTGTGAAGCACTTCATCTTGTTAGATTGACTGCTTCCAAGATAGCTACAGAACAGAATTTCACACCTTTCATGTTGTCAATGAAATCTCATTGTAAAACACTGTCACTTATTTCCATATTCCTGTATCGTAACAAGATGCAAATTTTGCTATTACATGCCTTACAATTTGATACTATATTTGTAAATCTAGGTGCTGAAAATAAATGAAAGTGAAAAATTGATGCATTTGCTATGGCGTGTAAGAGCAGAGAAGTTTCTCCAGAGAAGATCAGATGATATCAAAGACCAAGATTGTCAGATATTGGGAAAGCCAAACAAACATGGTATGTCAGTTACTTTGAAATGTGTGATACAGTTGCTTTCTTTGTATGTAATGGCCACAAAATTTATTTTGCAGAACCAAGGACCATGTAAGATTTGAAAGTTGAGTTGCTGATTCCAAACATGATATTTAGTTATACTGTAACAGACTACCATGATTGTTTCATCCTTTTCATGGATTGACAAAAAGCCATTTAACCTGGTATGCCACAATGTAATTAGTCTGCCTTTATAGTTAGGGTAAACTAGTGGTGATTACTTGCTTAGTCAATTACATAAAAGCTAGTGCAAACTGCTCTGCAAATATTTATCAGGGTAATTTTGAAGAGATAATACTATTTCAACTGTCAGAAATGACTTAATTTGTTGAAGTTTTATGCACAGATTTTCTGTGAAATTGCCATCCTGAGACTAAATGAGTCCTTTTTTTCATTGCAGTATTTGACCACTTATATCACTGTAGCACCACTATAATTTAAATACATTTATTTGTAACTTCCTTAATGAGTATTTTAATATGTCATATAACATTTGGGTGTACTCTTGCTCAGAATGTACTCAGTGTGTACTCAGCAAACATTGTAAGAAGTAGCACCATTTTGATTATACATACATATAACTATCTTACAATCAGATATGCACTGCTGGCATAATGAACCCCTATTAGCGTCATACAAGAGACCTGAATCTGTTTAAATTTGTAATATCAAAGTTTACAAAAAGGTTTTCTAGTGCACAAATGTATTTGTTGACCATAATTTCCACAGGTTTATTTTACACATTGCCAAGAAAAACACTTCATTGCCCCTATGATGGTGTTATACAGCATTCTCTCATGACTAACTTCCAGCAGTACTGATTGATTGGTTCTATTGGACCTCCACGATATTCTTGCCATCCTCCTCATCCATCACACTTCCATTACATGAATATGCCATTCAACCTCTTTGTTTATGTCATTACAGGTGTAAGGTATGATTGCAATACCCATCCCCTTAATTGAAATGACAGATGCATTTAAGAAAGGATGCTTCTCATTTTTGGAAAGATGATTTAGTGTGCCTGTTAGGAGACTTTATTTCTTGGTCACATCTTCCATTTTAGATTATTAGTGTGCTCAGATATTTGAACTATCTTACTTGTTTGAGCTCATGAATGTTAATTTGAAACTTGTATTAAGAAATATCTGAGTTCTTAGGCATAGCCATCGTTTGGTGTTCCCTTTCGCTCCTTCATCACACCTCAAAATTCCAATCTGTAACGTTTGATGGAAACCAGTTGGTAACATTTGGTGAAGAGAAACCAGTGATGTCTTACAGCAGGGGTGTTTTATTTGATGATACGTTTTTGTGTTTTTGCTACAATACCATTTATCATCATGAAATAGCTAAAAATATCAATCAAGAATAACCAATATGTCAAGATGATGGAGGAAAGAATTGGACAAATGACGAGGATTGTTACCCTGTTAGATGTTTGAGAAGTGGCATAATGCATTCGTAAAGAGATTAAGTGGAAATGCCATGTTATGCCGTGGCCAGCAACCTGTTGCTTAACAGTTATTAATGTCCAATGAAGTAGATTTTCTGCATACGACGACAGTGTTCTCTCTGGAAAATGATTTGTGTGTAGCGGCACAAAAGTAAGTGGGGTCTGGTGGCGTTTTGAACCCTGGAAAACCATGCTATTTTTGACCTGAAAATGTTTTGGAATAGAATTTCCATCATGAGGAGAAGTGCAAAGTGTTTTGAAATGTCATGGGTGTTGAGTTTGATGTGGTTTTGTGAAGAACGTTCGCCAGTTGACCAATGTTTGTTATGCAGCCCATTAATGTTCTTCGAAACTAGATTTTTCTGGTGTAGCAGCGCTCTTGTTGAGCGGAGCTGTGAATGGGAGTAGGAACACTGGCAGAACGTTGACATAATATGTAATACTGTAAGTCACTATTTTATAGTATATTATATATTCTTTTGGGACTATAATGGAATGTAAAGAAACTTTTTAGCAATGTTTCTACGTATGGTTGCTAAGTCCCTTTTCTTCAAATGTTTAAACTAGCTTCCTCCATTGATGAGTATGGTAGAGATAGAAGTGCCTTTGAAGAAAACGCAAGGAAGAGAAGGGTAGCCGAGAGAGAAGGAAGGAGAAATAGGAGAAGAAGACAAAGAGAAAAAACAATGAGTACAGAAGAACTCTCAACATACCATGAAGGCATGTCTAGTGATGACGAGGAACTAGATGCTGATACCCTGAGATTTGAGAAAGACAAAGGTAAGCATACCAAGGATTGAATTTGAGATGTGCAGTAATTCGAAAAATTTCTTATGTTGTATCTCCGTTTCCAGGTACATTTCCCCGTAACTTTTGCCGGAAAATTTTGAATGGACGAAGGTTTTGTTGAAAATATCTTAAGAGATCCGGCAAATGATTAAATTGTCAATTGACTGTTGGTCAAGCTGAGGGTCCGTTACGTTTCTTTTGAGGACGTCTTTACAGCGTCTTTCTGGTGGTCTCTTTTTCGTGCTTTTTGGCAGTTCTCCATAAAGTGGAGTCTTTGGTAGTCGACTGACTGGAAGCCTTCGTACTTGGGCTGCCCATATAAGTTGTGAGACTGTCAAAAGGGCTTAAATGACACTGCTCTTTTAAACATACCTATATAGGGTATTTGATCTTGCCATACTATTCGAAGAAGTTGAAGAGAGCTAAAACGTTTTGAAAAAGAATGCTAGGGATCTCTCCATGATATACCCCCAAGTGATACCTGTATATTAACGATGACTTTCCTTTGTAATCTTTTGTATTCTTAATAGGTAAAATTCTTGCACCAGCAGCGACAGTCTTTGATGATGTGATAGAAGACTTTTCATCAATATCAGAGGTACAGTCACGCTTCGTGCAGTGGAGACTTGGATTTGAGGATTCCTATAAAGAAGCATTTGCAGATCTTTCCTTGCCCAAGGTTTACGCACCGTTCATGCAACTTGAACTTTTAAACTGGAATCCTCTAGAGGTACGGTAACATGTTGCCATATTTTCTATATACACATAAAGTGCTCGCTTATATAAAACTCGTTGCACTGGCGAGGTAGAGATGTCACGTTTAAGACGTGAGGGGCAACACTGAAGTTTCCGCTTGATTGTCTGAATTGCATAGCCACAAAAGTATTTTTTGGATAATAAGTGCCCCCTCGATTTTAAAATGCATCAATTTAATTCAGTTTAAAATGGTACAATCGTAGCAAATGCATCCATTGCAACCTTATCCATGCGTAGACGATGATTTCTAAGTACTTTTTGAGACTCGTTGCCAAATTTCTCGCCATTGTTCCGTATATCCCATATCAAAACGTTTAATAATATTCTCCCAGTTCATTGACTTACAAATGGTACAGTACTACATCCCATATTAAATTACCCATCTTTCCTTCAAGTTCAGTGAATGCTTGCTTCGTAGCAATTGTCGTTTTTGTCCAGGAATCAGAGCTGATTTTCTTTTTGCCTCTGGCATACATTTTCCATTCCTCGTCGATAGACATCAAAGAAAATGCTAGCATTTTATCACGTGAGAACTATTTGACGTATCTGACTTATCTCATTACTTTCACTCTTATTTCTTGTTACACCACTTTCAATTTTTTTCCTTCACCCTGCTTAAGGCCGAAGTCACTGCAAGCAACTTTCCACCTTTATGTTATTCATGCTCTTAATGCTTGCAGTGCCCTCTCTGTCTCCACTCTGTCCTATCTCTCGAAACACTTCACGATAGCAGATGACAGAACACAGTACCTCCGTGATCGTGGCTGGCAAGCTCAGGGTCGGTTGAAACTCACGAGTCTGACACTCTACCGCTATGCCACTACGGTGTAATGCGTGCCACTTTTAATTAGTAGTTGAATATGAATAACATATGAAAAACCACTACAGAAATGAAGAAATGGTATCTCCAGTACTCGGAAATAGGACTGCGACGTTATGATAACCCAATATCTTAAACCTGCCTTGGCACCACAACAGCACCTTGTCCGCAACATAAGTAAATTATATTATAAATACACAGCGGCTCGGTCTGAAAGTATTTTACCCTCTCATTTTAATCTTATAACAGGGAAGGCATTAACACATCAGAAGATAACAAATATACTTGATTTGTAATATCCAAAAGTGAGCAAAAGCACATTGATACTTATCTACCTTGTTTGCTAAAATTTTGTTGATAAATTTGATGGATAAAGGCATTTGTTGAGATTGCTTACTTGTTCCTGATTGTTACTCCGACTCAAAAACACATAATTTCATTTCGAAAGCACTACTCGAAAAGCCAACAACTGCCAAAAGCACTTTGCTATCGAAATGACCTTATCAAGATGTCCTAAATGCCCTGATCAGTAGGTAGTACCTCTGACACACCTGTCTAAAATGAAGTAAGTAGGGGTGTGACCGGGGGTTGCGGGGAAGGAATAAGGGGTCACAGGCCCAGCGTTTAAAATAGGGGTCAATGATCACTGAGAATCACTATATGATCGTCTAGTGTGTATAATAAACGATCTTTGTAATCGCTGAACTTGCATTTTTTACCTCTTAAGTTTTTAATTATTTGTAAAAGTCCAGCATTTATCCAGGAACGATCATAGTGATCGGCTGACTCTGAAACGTTATTTTAAGCGCCGTAGGCCCATTTCTAAGAAATATCAATCGTACAATGTATAAGGATCTGTTGTACCAATTTTGGTCTCCAAGTTCTAGATCAGCAGTAAACGGCACTTTGCAGTATACTATTAAGTTCAAAAGCTCGAGGATAGAATTAGACTTACAGATTTTCTTTGTTTTATTTTATTGGTCGTACATAAGGATGTGCTTATTGGAAGCTTTGTCCTCAGTACTTACTAGTTTAATTTACCGTAAGGTGTTATCAGGTCATTAAAGGAATTGGGAGTAGTAATGGTTTTTATTTTTAGTGCCATTAATAACTTCAAAGAAAGTTGCGGGTTCTGAACAATTGTGGACCCTGGAAATAGTTACTTTTGCTTCATCTTTTGTATTACTTATGGTATGAAATGATACTTAACATAATTTAGGAGTATATTTTCATAACCTGAGAAATGTTAATATGATTTCTTTGTACTATTTATGATAAATGATAAACATCCTTTAATTAATACTAACTGACTGTGAGCTGCACATGATGCACATACTTATCAACGACGTCACGCTCAATGTTCGGATAGAAAAAAATTTCGGTAGTGACATCAAAACATCAGTAGGTATATGCCAGGGAGATTGTCTGTCAGCCTTGCTCTTTATCA
>JAAAKL020011859.1:0-13403 GCA_010016065.2 Carybdea cf. marsupialis auct. non (Linnaeus, 1758)
CTCAATAGGAGTGTCTTTCAAATCAAAACAATGCCAGTAAGTTGGCGGCACTTCCTCTTAAACTATTTACAGAATTCTTAGCAGACCCATTTAACACATACTTCAGGACTTGTAGAACTTGAACGGTTTTAAGACATCATGTTTTTAACTTTTTATGGGAACGAGAGCTGAATAAATATTTTTATTGGGGATAGTGGAGGGGGTTTGGTGTGGCCACTGGCTAATAGTTCTAAAAGATTCCAATCTTAGTACTTGAGACAATCTAGCTTCCATATCAACGAGCATCTTTCATGGAACACACACGGAGTGTACACCTTGCAGGGGCCTACTTTGTAAACGTTTTTTAATTGGTCTCTGCTGAGAGGGCTATGTGCTTTGCATTATGGTACCTTTATTTCTACACAGAGTGTTTGCACATCCTTAAGCTTTTAATGCCTTATGTGTGTTTTACATGATTTATAACGTAATGACAAGTCAGACAATGAAGAAATTTTATTTCAGTTGTGATAACGTAGGAGATGGGGTGCCTATATTTTACAAAGAAAAGTAAAAACAATGAATGATTTTTTAATATTTATAAATTGTTATTTAATTTGGTAGTCATGAGTTCAATCCCGTTGTTGTCATACTCTTCTATTCCTCTAGCATCTCTTCATGCTTATAAATTGTATGAGTTGTATGTATTCCGATGGCAACTGTCCTCCTGCTCTCCTCCAGATTCCTCCTCTCTTCATGGGTTATTCTCTCAAATTACAACGACTACATGAGACCCTTTCCAATCAGTGATTATCACGGGACGTTTTTGCAATCAGCTGATATTACTTGGACATTGACGCAATCAGTAACTAACAAAAAGTTACTAACGTGTCCGTACAAAAACTGTTCCTATTATGTGACTCTGATAATTCATTGAATTGCTGGGACAAGTTATTCAAGCTTACTGGTATTGATGAAAGTCAATCGAGACGCACTATGATGGGCAGGGAGGAATTTTTGCAACTACATCCTCATGTCATCTGAAAAAGTGGGAGCACCCGATGAGAACTCCGTCCTCCAATGCGAAATATTGATGGTGATGATGATGATCATGATGATGATGATGATGATGTCTCCCCTTGGTACCTAGCGGCTATTAAATAAGGTTTCTCCGTAATCAGCTACTATTATTACGCAATTTTTGAGATTGCAATAAAAATTGATTTGATAATACGCCCGTTACGTAAATCAAGCAGAGGGGGCCTATGAGCTGTCAGAGAGTGAGGGAGAGATAGACAATTTACATTTTCCGTTAATTGCGTCAAACTTGCTGTCATTAGTATGACTATGTGCCAGGTTATTCTGCCCATCTACGGTCGATATCAGATGAGTTTGTCAACATGCATCTTCTGTGTTCTCTCTTTGAATTTGCACGATCATGAGGTGAATCTCCCGCGATGATGTCAGTGGTTAACTCCTTTTTCGTACAGAGGTCAGTGACCCGCAAATCCAAGTCAACTTTCTCGTAAGACTGCTGAGATAGGAGTACGTTTGCTGTATACCCTTGCTATTGAACTATTGTCCTGCCGGGAGACGTTCAGAACAGTTCTAAGCATCATTGTAAAATAGCTGTAAAGCGTGTTTTCAACCTTTTTGTCAGGTTCCATATCAAGGATACATATGTCAATAATGATACGACTAATAAATGTTTCGCACTTTACGTTATTTTTTGAGATTAGATTTCCAAGTGACAGGTAATTGATGGAGGGCTGATGAAGCCCTGTCTATGTAGATGGGCATGCATCGTTCAGACGAAGCAATGTCACTGCCAAGGTGGTAATAGTTTGTACTGGTTTTAACGGGTAGCTAGACAACAGCATAAGTGACTTCATAAGAGTTCATGTTCACAGATTCCGTCTTCTATGTGTTGATATCAAGTATCACGCTTGACGCTGCTTGCTCAAGACAGTGGAGGAGTTTTGTTACTTTTGCTATTCTATTTGATAGAATGACGAGATCGTCAATAAGGCATGCGTCTGCAATACTTTAGGATGGGTTTCTTTGAATTCTTCATTGTTCAGTGATGATAGCAAGTTGTAGTCAAGTGATATCATGAACAGGATTGGGGTAGGTGTGTCGCCTTGAAGGATCTACTTTATGATGTTGAAAAATTTCAGTTCATCCGATATGGAGAGCTGGCTTTTTAATCTTGATAACGCATCATTACAGCTTTCACTGTCTCTTGAGTGATACCGTAAGGATTTGCCTCAACTATTCTCTATGCATTAAATCCAAAATCTTAATGAAGTCTGTGCAGGAGACAGATCCTCAAAATTAACATCTTCCAAGTTTCTTGCTATTGTTAGTATATGACAAATGGTTTATCTATTTTCATGGGGTCAATCTAGTTTTGGCTGGTTGAGGTTTCGATTCTGTTGAGCTACATCGTTTAATAAATCCTTGGAGCCACTGAGGTTGGCTTTTCGTACTGTCTTAGGCAATACTTCGAGAGAGGGGGGTGGGGGGATAGCAAATACCCCATCTCACATGCTGGGCTACCTGCTACTCATTTCGAGGCTTGACATGTTTCGCCAATCACTAATTAATGGCGATGTGAGAATGTTGGGAGTAAACCTTGATAGTGAAAAATGATAGACTGGTTGAGGTGGTGAATGACCTCTAAACCTAACATCTGCAACGTATTTGATGTTTACATCTCATAAACTGTGACAAGCAGGACATTTCAAGCTAGTGGCACAACGTAGGGAACTAGCCGTCCCTTGCCACCAATTCCTCACCACTGACTCTTCCTAATTCTGTTGCCTTCGTTTATTGCTTCAAGTTAATGATTAAGTTAAGGAAAGTGATACGAAACTGTCACATGACTTTTAGGAGTCATGTTTTACTGCAGTGTTACGCATTGGACATTGCTTGTGATTCATAACTCTTTTAACAAGTTTATCCTCCGATTGGTTGTTTATGATTATACGACTTGTTTGCGATAGACGTGTTTAGCAGAACATTGTAAGAAGTCAATTGTAGAATTTGGCACTGTCTTTCCAGTTACTACAGTTCACTTATGAACATGCTTTACCCGTCTTTCTGCGTTAGTAGAAACGTTGGTCGTTAGCTCTGCCAATTGACTTTGATCACCCATTGGTTTGCATTGATAGAGCAATGACAACTTTAATCTACCAGACTTAAAGATGAGATGAAAATAAACCCACGCCCTTTTAACTCGAAACAAAAGCCTTGATCGATGGCTCAGATAGACAATAAGCTTAATGATAATGATGATGATGATCATTATAATGATGATAATGATGATGGCGATCGTCATCATCATCATTGTGATGTTGACCATAATAAAGATGGCGATGGCCGTGATTCTGCAGCCGCTACTGACGATGATGACGCTGGCGCTAGTGAAGATAATGATGATAATTATAATGATTTTGAAAACTCATTTACTTATTGATAAAGAGAAGCAATACAGTCGGATTCTCACTAATGGGAGGCATATCCAAACCGCTTATGATACATACCGTGACTTCAATGAAAAATTAACAAAACCACACAAAACAAAACAAAACGACCCTATCTCTCAAAAAGGGTAGCGAATAACCTCTTTATTTTCCTAAAAGATAATCTGAGTTGCAGATTTTCAATATGACCATCATGTCAATGAAACAATAATAATTACGATAATGATGCTGTTGATGATGACATGATGATTATGGTATTAACGTGTGTCTTACTCGCCATTGTCGGCAATGACAGTGGTGAATGGGGATTTTATGACGAGTTTGATGTGACATGTGTTACACCTTTGTGATAGTGTCACAAATTGCCATGGACAAGCACTGTAAACCAATTTAGACATAACCAGATTTCTGTAAAGGCCTCCGCTTCCTCTGACGAAATCGTCGCTTTGCCATGAATTGTTGGTACATCCACATGAAATTCCCGCTTTATGTGTTAATCAACACAGATGGGTTAAACGGTTTTGTTGACAAAACTCACAATTCTGGAGAAGATGTCAACATAACTTGCACGAGAGACTCACCCGTCTTTCGTTCCACAGCAAACACACTGACTTCCAACGGTGTTTCCAAAAATCAACGTCCTGCTTTCACCATCAAAAATGCAACTCCTGGTTAGACAGGCCTACTGGATTGCAACACTTGATTGACCGAGGAACTTGACGTCTTGCCAAGTGCATTCTTCTAGACTACTATGATGGGAGTATGCTTTTAAGTAAATATTATTTTCGCTCAACTGTAAGAAGTTCTCAGTTTCCTGTCGATTGAACTACGTAGCTGTTGCCAGCAGGTTCTCCTAGGTTTGCAGCTTGTAAAATTGAAAAGTCTTCTACATGCCCAGTGCTCTGTACTGAAATCGTTTTTGTGTAAATGAATGGCGAGTAAACAAAAGGCAAATAAATATTCATATAGACTTCATTACAGAAGATGACTAACTTAGAACAGAAACAACCACAGCGGAACTATTTCAATAACACGCCCTTTTTCATCTTTCAAGTCACCGAAGTCGTTTCAAAAGGACATAACAGAATTAAGTATACTTTAAGGGAAATCTGCAAGGACTGAATAAGTTAAAGGGCCCTTTTAATAGTGATCCGATTCCCAATAAGCAACCTCCAATTACATCTGTACAATGGAATAAACTTCAGTAGCGGTTTGAGGGAGCAATGCTTAGACTGAGCAGTAGCGATTTCATTGGAGGGTAACCAGCGGTCCCCAGTGCCCAGCAATCTCTCATCGTACTCCATGATTAGCTGAGAAGTATCCGCCAAGGGAGGTGTAAGCTCTCAGAGGAGGATGGAAATAATTGAGATAGCTTAACCTAAGCAGATTATCTGATGTGTAAACAATTATCTACAGAATTGTCCAACGGTTTGACTCGGGGCACTGTACCTTCACGGAGTCACGCTTTTCAAAGGCAAGAATATATTAGATCTATTCGCCCAACTCGATCCCGTAGCAATAAGTAAGAAAAACATTAGATCCTCTGGAGGGAAGACAAGACCTATGGATACTCAGCTATGCGATCCCTGCTGAATTGTTTGCGATGTATCATGGGCGCAGATCGCTGTAAGAATGTTCGGGGGACAAAAGGATTTAACGCATACAATCTGACATTTGTGGGAGCAGAAGTGGGGGGATAAAGCAGCTGTTGTCCTCCCATCCTGAAAAAGGAGGGTGACGAGTACCCCTGTCCCCCCAGAATCTACGCCCATGCGATGCATGACGTTTAGAGCCATCACAATTTTAGTCCCATGACCTAACACTCCAAAGTCACTGAGCCAGAGAGGGAGCAGTAGTATGAAAATAGAGAGGCTGCTTATCAGGCTTGTAGTACTAGTAGATGGAAGGTATTAGGAATAGATTACATTATTATCCGATGTGAACAACTGAAAACAGCATTTGTGCAAAAGATCACTTCCTGTGCTAGAAAATAACGTTACATGATGACAGAGATTATGTTTCATAATCTCTGATCATAAAGGGAGTGGAGTGGCTGATAACGATGTTTCAGGAGTTTACTAGCATAAAGTTGAGAAATCCCCAAGCAAATTCAAGTAGGTTTACTCAAATCTTTAATCTGAACTGCAATTACTTCGTGGGACCTAGTATTTCTTCATAGAATTAAAGTGAACAATAGAACAGGGCCGTATTAAGCTGGTGGGATACCGGGGGGCATAACATATCAGTTTTTTATTTGGCAGAAGACACTCGTAGGACTCCTGATACTCAGTGGATCTGGCCATCCATAGGTATATGCATTACAGTCAAACAATAATAAGTTCTTAGAGGACTACGACCAACAGCAAAGTTGCAGGAAATTCCCCTATTTGCTACAATTGTGTCAGGTGGCACTGAGTGATTTCCAAGCCAGACGTATCGAGCAAGACAGCCGAGGAGGTGAAGTATGCCGAATGCAAAACTATCTCCTTAAAATGTTTAGAATGTCCAAGCTTCTCCCAAAATATATTCTCACGTATTTCTATTGTACTCGTAAGGAAAAAAAGCTATCAAATATATTTGTGTTCTTAAGGAAATTGCTCTTGGTAATAACAGGGGGAGCTGTTAGTTAATAAATAGACGCATACAATTATGTCGAAGTGTCAGGAAACCAAGCAAATGAATGTCATAATCTGTTCGAAAACAATATTCAGGATTTAATTGGAATTGTGATGCGGTGATAGATCATATAGAGGAGCTATTATCATTTCTCTAAATGTCTACCTTCAGAATCTGAATTGGCATTGAATGAGGTGGGTGGTATCACTTCATTACCTGGTAGGGCCTTCAGCTCATTCTATCACTGACATGGCCACAGTTTCGTGACCACTCAATTTGGCAAAACGGGGTCTTGTCGCGTTCTTAAACATATTTCTATGGAAAGGCGGTCTAACTTGACAATCGTAGCTCAACGAGGGCAGTACAATCTAGCTTCTTCTATGCGGGGTTTTACTATATCTCTTTGTTTGTAAAATCATGAAAGAGATATGCCTTGCTGACCGACAGCTATGAAAGGTTGATAGAGGGTTAGCATTAAGGAGGACGAGTGTTAAGCTCTTGAGAAGCCACAACAGGTCAATGAAGTTACTCTCTCTTGAGAAAGTGAGAGAAAGAGTTGACAAAAGTTCACATCACTTGCCGGTTTTTAAATTAGTGACGTCAGCCTATAAGAGCATAGTCATTCATTATTTAGTTCAATACCGTTTTGGAGATTTCCTTCCGAGCGTATCTGCGATTTCCGAGTGTCAAAGGAACCGGTAACAAAGTAACAAAGAAAACCTTGATGCCAAATCTACGTTCTATTTTAGTCTCTACTCTTAACGGAATAGCAGTTAAGTGTGATACTGCGCAAGACAGGGCCTATAGGAAGCAAAGGACGGACGCAACGAAGAGTCTTACAATAGGACAAGTCACGAATCGAAACTAGAGTAAGTGTTTGTTGTTTTCACCCCACATAGATATGATTTACCTGAATTCCATCTTAAATCGACTAGCATTTGCTTGTAAACCGATTCCTCTGGTATAATAATCTCACTGACGCCTACCCTGCCATAAGTAAGACGTTTGTTACCATATTTGCATTGATGGCTTCTCTCGAAGTATCGAATATCATCCAGAAAATCATGGACTGACGCAATGTATTGATTTCAAAAAAATGCCAGTTGATTCTAAGATTGTTTTCCTGTTCCTTTAATAGCCTACTTAAGCCAATGATCAACAAACAATAAACTATTCTGATATGTCACCGTCGATTTGTAGAAGGAAAACAAAGGCTCATGTTGACAGAATGTTTGTTGTCATCCTTCTCCCGCACCTATGATCGGAAGTGATGAGCGTAGTAATAATGAAATTCTGAGCTTGCCTACTGGACACCGGCTTAGAAATAACGATCTTATCCCATTTATTTCATAGGCCGTCACGGTTATCAAGTTGCGGAGTTATGATCGTTCTGGCATCTTTAGAGCCAAATCAGTAACAAAATCAAAGATGGAAACGTTGGATCGAAGAACAACTTGGCTTTTTCCATACATTGGTGCATTAGTGGTAGCGGTATATTCACTAACTCAAATGAATCTCGGTAAGAGAACCTTAAACTGGTTAAGACAAAAATGGTTTGCCTTTTTTATGGATGTCTTTGTTTTACCTTACAATCAAGTTGTGGATGAGACCAAACAGGAGTTATTTTCTTCACTCAAAGAGGGAATTATCCTTGAAATCGGCATTGGATCAGGGGCAAACTTGAAGTATTATCCTCCAGGTACAAAATTGGTTGTGTATGAACCTAACGAATGCTTCAAAAGTTATTTGGAAACAAATCTATCGCAACATGAAAATGTAACTCTGGAGAAATTTGTTGTTGGTGTAAGTGAGGATATGAAAGAGATTCCGGACGACTCTATACCAACTGTAGTTTCTACGTTGGTTCTCTGTTCTGTTCCCGATGCCAAATTAGTACTGAAAGAAATCCTTCGGGTTCTCAAGCCAGGTGGAAAATTTTATTTCCTGGAACACGTGGTGGCAGAGAAATGGACCGTACTTTATTACATTCAGTATGTTTTGGATACGTTTTGGTGGATCGTATTTGATGGATGCTCGCTGACAAGAAAGACATGGGAAGACATTGAGAGATCAGGGTTCAGTACTGTTAAGCAAAAGACGTTTTATACTAGGAGGACATTGTGTGGCCTTTCAACTGAAGTTATCAGGAGACACGTGGTTGGCACGGCAACAAAGTAAGATGAAATCCAAGTCATCCCCGGATAACGAATTATTTCAGTGTTCCGGCGTAAATTAAGTACTGTTCCTGTGAACTCTGCCGACAATGCAGTGGCCATTCAAAGTGGAGCATGCGATAATGAAGTACCTATCATATTCAAGTATGTATGACTTCAAGTATCTGCCCTCGAACTTGTATGGGCACATTTAGGTTTGACTCAAAACTGCTGTCATTTGCAAAGGCTGCACACAAGCTCTGACACGGATTCTTGGTCATTACTGTAAGCGTATGTATATAGCAATATCAGTGCCTTGTGGCACAGGCCATAGAAATTTATCTATGCTGGTCAGTTTTAATAGAAAGCTCATGGTTTTAATGATGCATAATGTAAATTTGCAAATATATTCGTACGGCAATTACCCGTAAGCCTATTCAATACAGAGCACTTAAATGTGACATCATAATTTTATGAAAATCGTATGTTTGACAATATTTGGCACTCGTTGCTATCTTGTTGTCGATAATGTTAGTCAAAATATTTGATAACTGACGAGAGTCGTCATACCCACTTTCAAAATTTGGAGGCTCTACAGAATGACACGGTTTTGATAGGATAGTTTCATTTCTAACAGAGCCTTGTTATTTGAACCCAGCTCATTAAATTATGAGCTGAGAAAAAACTAACAGTGTTTCCTCAAGACTATTTCCAGATTTTAAGTGGCAGTTACTCAATTATAGATTTTGTTTATTACTGCTTGATGATCTGGGTACCCCTTTGAAAAAATATTTTGGTCTCCGTTAAGAAAATACATTATGACGTCACTTTAATATTTTATTCAGTTTGTTGTATATCTAAAATTGGAAACTCGTTCCGTATTTTGATGTAATTTATTCGTATTTGGAATGGAAATAATTCAGTATAGAATGAAAGTAGATAACCCGATAAACAATTGTTGATCTTTTATTTGTGGGGCGGTTTTACGCCTTTCTCAATAGTTTTAGGAGGGTAGGCTTAAATCACTCGTAAGAAATCTCGTCAAATCACGACAGAAACCCCAAAGAAATTCTGTAGTTTAGTCGAGGACAGTGGTTTACAGCTGGGATATTTATCCATTTGGGAGAAATTTGGATATGGTCTACTACTGAAACTTAAATATCAACAAAATTGAATATCTAAAGTTCCTGATTTTTCCTTTGGTAGGACATGCTGTCTTTGATACGATCTGATTCTGAGTTAAGAAGTGTTAAGCCTGTAGTCAAAACTTTCTTACACACAGAAACGTACATACGTATTTTGAACTGTTTCAAGTTCATTATTTTTCTTAGGAGCGTACTATCCAGTTTCGGATGTCCTTTACGATTATATCTTTACCAGTTTTGCGTTTCATATTAAACATTCCCTCGCTTTAAGGATAAGTAGGCTATGCACAATTAATGTACGTATCGATGTAAAGCAAAAGATACTTTAATCACGCTGTGATATCAGATATCAATACGGTCAATATATACAAGTCAGTTGTTATGACAGTAGCACTGTACCATTCTTGCTTCATCATGCTTTAATACAAATTGGTTTCCTTCTCCGCAATAACACGATTCTATGATGCGAATCAAATATAGTAAGCTGAGGTCTTGAAAACTTGCAGGAAAGCTTGTGGCAATCGGTGGTTAGTAAACCTTGTACTTTATTCACACTCAGCCATACTTCAAATTTGCGTTCCGCATTGCAAAGTGCGGACGAAAATGCCAATGTACAATCGATATCATCAACCAAATGTGTATCAGTGCAAGATGTCGATGTATTGAAATATACGACGAAAACATCTTGATTTTCAAATTGGTAGGAGGGTTTTTTCCTTCGAATATACGCAAACCATTGCTCTGCATCAATCCCGTAGCTGCCTTCTAATGCTCGACCCGAGGAAGGGGGGAGGGGGGAGTAAATAGATAGTTAATTGATAGATAGATAGACGGATGGCGAAAATCTGCTATATTTGGAATTTGGTTTATAAACGCGGACAATCGTGTATCCTCGAAATTGCCAATCGGCTGTAATCCAAGTGCGTGACTGTATGTTGATCAGCAAGTGGGAATACGTTCACTCTCTTGATTCCTATGGGCAGGATTCAGCAATTACTTTTTCTGCCCCCGACCTCCCTTTAGAGCTCCCGCAGCGCATTATTCTAAGAGAACATAATGCAAAATGGCAGCGTTAGATCATTAGCAAAAAATGTCGGGATGGGTAAGTGGGGCTTTGAGCTGGAATGACGGAATCAAAGACTTATTTTGTTATGTTCAATGACTTCTTTTTTGCATACATCATATTTGTGGAAAGGAAGGTCACCAGGCCAGTTGGAGACACTAAAGAGATTATTGAGAGGGTGGGAGGGAGACCAAATTTCGTCTGCCAACAGAATGTGGCTCCTATTTTTTACTGTACAATTGAGTAAATAAGAATTGTTGTTTTTCGGAAAGAATTAATTCAGAAATGGCTGTGAATGGTGGTTTAATGCAATTACGGATATTGGTTTGTCTTCATTCATTGCAACTTTGTATAACAATCCCGTATTTATTTTGAAGAATACCTAGTATGGAGTGACCGGCCCTTCGCTCCCCATGTGTCAACCACTGCATTGGGCAACGTGCTAATCGCAGGCTATCTCATCTCATTCAACTAAATTTATCTTCAAGTATATTTGTCATCAGGAACCAAAGGATGACCTTTATCGCAAACTATTGCATCATATTGGTTCGGAAAGTGTTCTCCCACCTCAGCCGGTACCGACTATACACTTTCATTTGTGTATGTTGTTTATATATTGTCATGTGAGGTATTAAAGAAGAATCTCACTTTGCAAATATATTCTGTTGCTGAGAAAGGAATCGAAAACCAACCACTCTCTAAACGTAGGATATTGAGCAAGAACGTTCTTCTTTCATATCATCTCACTAAATCCGGAAGAGCTGTTCGCACGCTACAAAGGGCTAGTGGCTAAGATGGGTAACATTCATCGACGAAATATGCTTCTACTCGATCTTTCAATGCTCTTTCCGTCCTTAGCAGAAAGGAGAGCGGGCTGGGGATGCCACTCGCCTTTTCAGCTTATCTCCAAATTTAAGTTTCAATATTCCCTAAAGAGGTAAACATAAAAACACTGTTTGACTTAAACAAGCATGGTAAAACACTTTCGTTAACATATGTAGTATTTTATTAGGCCTCAGCTACAGTGGCGGTTTTAGCGGAGGCCGACAGGCCATGGCCCGAGGTTCCGCGCCTCAATGCTAAGAAAAAAGGATGTGTCTGACTGCCGGTATTATTCTCAAGGAAGTAAGTAAAAAATCGAACTGTATTCCCTGGAAGGAATAAAATTTCTAAAGAACTTCAGCAGGACGATCATGTCTGACTGTCTTTGCAATGCATGACGTCATAGGTCCCCACAAAACCGCCACTGCTCGGTTCACCTTGAAAACCGCCACCGCTCGGCTCACCCTTGAAAACCGCCACCGCTCGGCTCACCCTTGAAAACGGCCACTGCTCGGCTACACGGTACTGTACAGCTTTGCATACCAGATGGCTTTGATACCTGACAGGCCTTTCATTTGTAAAGACGATATTGGACAACGTTTGATATCGGATAGCCAATCTATCTTCTGCAAAAGATAGCATTTTTACGATACTAGATAGCTTTGGAAACTAGGTAGGTCTGGAATCATGTTTCCACTTAATTGAAAACGTCTCAATATCGGTATTGTTATGCCAGCCGCTACAGAGGATTCTAAGAAAAGCTGATTAAACGACATCTCATTTTCAAAGAGAGAAATGGAAGAAGAAATCGATAGCCTTGTGTGAACAAGACACGCTTCTGCATGTTTTGGTACCACTTTGACAAACGGAGAAGCTTGATGCAAATCGAGTAACAGATAGCATAGGAAACTCTATACATTTTCGGTCTGCTCTTATCCCTTTTTTCCCAGGTTGTAGCCCCTGCTTACACGATCCGTGTGATTACTTGTTATTCTGAAGATTTAGATAAACGGAAGGCTACATATGACTCCCGACCCCTCTGCCCCCTAGATATTAACTTCATTTTGAATTTATAGCCCCCAAATAAAATGCAATATTCTCCATCGTAAATGCCCTTAAGTCGTAATAACTATTAATATATATATATATATATATATATATATATATATATATGCATTGGGATTATCTCTAAGTATTGTGGAATGGACTCGTGTTTGGCGGGTAGTTTGCATCTGCTTCAGAACTAGAAACAAAATTATCATTTGAGAACTTAAAAGTATTATTGAAAATCTCACACTTATTCTTACGTTCCACGGGTTCTGTATGTACTTGAAATATCTTAAAGCCCTAGGGTTATAGTAGGGAACTTCCATCCTACAGGGGAGCAATTCGTTATTAATTTAATCAGCCCTTCTGATAAAGCTGATGGCCTATGGTCATGTAGAGGAGCAAAATTATCTGTCTAGAGGAGCAGATTTGGATTAAAATACGGGGGAAATATCAATGCAGCTTCGTTGCTGAATGTTTGGAGTGATGGTGACACTTGAAATCTTTTATTTAAGCAAGGGATCTATATGGCAGACTACTTGTTGAGCCCACCAAAGTTAGGATTACAAGTGCTTTCTATCGAGAGTCCAAATTTAGATTTCACTCTGTTATAGTGCTGTCTGTATTCACACAAGCGTACTTTGTACTATCAAAAAGAGCCACGTAAGACAACATCCCTTATTGAGAGTTTTACTTGGGAAATTTAGGGCTATTGTTTAGCAACCCATACATATCATCAGAACAATAAGAAAATTGTTATTTCCAAGAATCAGCCAATCAAAGAGCTCTACTACATTCGAAGTCATTAAGTAAGAAAACCGTAGAAGTAGCTATGACTATTTCTGTCATCATTTATGCACATTTAATAATTTAATTATCTGATCTTTGATATGATTTTAAAACATATTATGTTTAATTCGGTTTTAGAATCAAATCGTACACAGGGCAGTCGAGTTATTGAGGAAATCAAGTAGTGATGCGGACCGGACCGGTCCGGTCCGCGGTCCGACCCCGGACCGCTAAAAGACCGGACCGGTCCAGCAAATCCGGACCGCCCCGGACCGGCTAAAAAGTCTCTTCAATGCCTTCCAGCGTT
>JAAAKL020011860.1:0-13401 GCA_010016065.2 Carybdea cf. marsupialis auct. non (Linnaeus, 1758)
CCGTTAACTACCATCGACATGACATCTTCCCCGAGGCACGATAACATGAGATCTAGTTTGTCTTCTTCCTTCGACTTCTTAAGTCTGAAATAGACCATGAGCTGTCGCTCCCATACCTTAAAGTCTGACGACATAGTCAGGCGATTTGGTAAACGAAAGTGAAGTGACTCTGCCATCTTCTGCTCTTGAATGGATCCTGTCGACTGCGCCAAATATTACTCTAACTGTATCATTGTCTTAGAAGCGACACTTCTTACTACAGCACTTGCATGTTTGAATCTTGGTATAAACAAAGTATTTAGTGCTTACTTTAGTGCATACTTCTCCGTCCAGATTCTTTACTATAGGCGGTATACTGCATTACAAGAATTGCAATCTGCTCTCCAATTTACCTTATATGTTTTACCAGAACTGCCTCCCCCTAAAGTTGGCTCCCGCAACTACAAATTTGTCTACTTCACATCTTTTTTTCCCACATATAGATTCGGTTTCGATGTAAGGTCAGTGATGAACAAGAGGAAGTTACCATATCAGTAGATATCAGAATGCAGAAAAAGTGAACTTAAGAACTTTATACAAGTCCGAGCACACCTTTAGGACATGTTTAGGTCACATGTTTGGTTTTGGTAGTAAAAATGTATGGCAAAACATCCAAAAATGTATGCTTTCCACTGTATTTCTATTTTAAAAGAACATGTCAATTATACCAGAGTATCTAACATGTATAAAATTCATGTTGGGCAGAGCCACTGATGTTATAAATGGACAGATTTGATTGCTTGCGTCAATGGGGATATATGTGTTTAATAACTAATTACTAGTAACTTGTAGTTGTCCCTACTTTGAATGACCGTGGAGTAACTTCCCAATTGCTACACCATCCTCGGCTGTCAGTTTTGCCTGCGCAAGGATTTGATCAAGGACTGTAAAAACAGAACAATCAAATTGAAGAAGGGTTTTTATGTTTTGCTAAACAATAATATCAATTGTGATTTTGAATAACTTAAGTATAACTCCAGTAATAAATTTAACTAGCAATATAGTAGCCTTAACGTAATCGCTATTTGGCTAGACAATTACTACCAGGTTAAACAATAGAGCTTAGCGCCACAGGACTGTCAGACCTATTTTACTTTTCAAATTATAAAATGAGTCATTGACTACTATTCCACAAATTTGTATTGGACATTTCCTCTTTAAATTATAAACAAATATCTTCTATAATCATTGCAGATCTCCTGCAAAGCTGATGCTCTGGGGTCTTTTGTCCACGTAGCCATAAAGATGTAGAAGACCACCCTTTTCAATGCCCATAATCACATGAGGGGTCCGGCAACATATCAAGTTTCTACTAGTACTAGACGCGTTAGCAACAATTGTTAGTAAAATGCTACTTTCCCTAATATAATGCTCGAGTAATATACCATGTGTTCTTCGGACCCGAATAGCAAAACCAAGGCTAACATCAAAGTACTACTTCTTACCAGAGATGAATGGCTCACAAAGATCATCGGTGAGACACAATTCTTCAATGTTGTTGGATTATGTTAGTGATGAGCGACTGTCTCAGGTAGCTGCATAATCGATCATTTTATTATGATGATATTATTAATCCTGAGTGCGTTTCTTTGTGAATGTTTCACAAAGCACAGTTAATCCATTTATGTGCGTACCGAAGCCTCTGTTTCCATTGCGATTATTAAAAAGAGTAAAAGATAAATTATTTCCCAGCAGGGTTTTCTTGAATTTATTGAAGTAAACAGCTAAGACGCTATGAATCTAGCTACTTGTAAAGAAAGGACGACACCATTTCAAGGCCGGGCATTGAAAACGTTAATGTTCGAAAAACAATGATTTCAAGATATTACCTGGCTTAACAGCATCATCATTTAGCCCTCCTCCAAGCAAAACTTTGACTTTTAGATGGTATGCTTTCAAATTTTCATCTTCCTGACAAAACCCAAGCAAAGATTTGTATTAGTAATAACGTAGGCAGGCAAACAAGAAAACAAGAGTCATAAAACATCAGAGAAAGACGTGAATCAAGAGATTTTACAATAAAAAGCAAAAGAAAATAACAAAAGAGGCATTTCACGTGTCGTCATCGACGAAGTGTCGGCCGTGTGGGATGCATTCACAGCTGCGAAGGCTATGAAACCCCTATGTTCGTCCAATATTGGGTCACAGATCTGAATATAAATATAATAAATATGAATATAGTAAATTATTCATATCTATGATTGGGTGATTTTCAAATGTGTTCCCTCAGCTTGCTCATTAAATATCCTACGTTAAGGCTTTGATATTTTTGGCAGCACAGGTTGGCCTTGTAAATCAGTTAAGACATAGGGCAGCAACGTGCTTTTATGCAAATTCTACTCCTACATGCCTAAAGCCTCGCTGATGGCGTCATATGAAAACATTCTGATGTAGTAAAGATCTTGAAATATTTCATTTCTCTGTATTTATAAATTAGCATGGAATAAAAACACTCTATATAAATAATTGCAAATCAAGTTGGAGAGTGATGATGTCGATGGGAGCCATCTCTTCTTATAACTCGAAGAACTATGTGCCCCTTCACCAGCTCAGCTTTGAAACTGAACGTTCTAATTGATATCAGAATTAATATAGAAAAGGCATGAAAAAGGCATGTTTTAATAAACCGAAAGATCCTTAAGAGTACAATATCTCGTTTAGGTAGTGGTACTCACCAATATTGCCGCATCTAAAGAAAGTGGAAAATAGCATTAATTGAGTGCAGTCACACAAGAGAACTAATATAATATTGTGTTTCAAATGTTAAACTTATAGCTAAAGCAAGACAAGAAATAATATCTACGTTACGCTGCTTAGTTTGTGGCTTTGCGAGAAGAAAGTGTTAAAATTTCAAAGCATTATAGCCTCGATGTTCTAGAAAACTATAAAAATAAATTTATCTATGTAACATATATTATGAACATGATGATAAAGTAAGAGGAAGTTCGAGAAATTCAACAGGCACAATCGAAAATCTTGAAGCAAACCCGATGTCCTACCTTGATATGTTAAACATTACATGTTTTGAGAAGGGTAAAGGTATTATGTGTAAAGAACAAACGTTAGCGCAATTTTCTAATATTTAGAAATATGTACAAGGGAAAAGGTTAGATGAAGACAAATACAATAATCCTAAAAAATACCAAATAAGTGCAGACAAAGACCATGATATTCGCTGCAAATGTTACCCAGATTGACTCTGGTATTGGTTGGTCTATAAGTACAAAGTATACTATCACTGCAAACTATTATAAAGTCTACATAGCGAATTTTCTGGATCTACGTTAGTTCACAAGAGGAAGTTCTTCTCTGTGTTCCTTGCATGTTTCCAATCAGCATAGAATATGAATGAAATGTCTTTATTTGGGATTTGTTGGATATAATTATTGATTTTATTTGCATCCAAAAAATCTTTACATGCTTAACAATAGCCTTCTTTGTGTAGGCGATTCTTATTTAGGAACTTTCAAATATATTCATTAACTTCTGGTCTACGTCAATTTCCAGTCGTTTCCATTTTTTGCAATATAAGCGTAACCTGTGTAATCAATCTCTCATAAATGAGAAACAAAGTCACAAATGTTACACCAAATATGTAAATACCATGCACGTTGGAACAGACCATACCTCATTGACACATTGGCACAAAAAAAGGAAACATACGTTGACAGGAACGTAACATAAATACTTTTAAAGATATATCGCACCTACTGTCTGAAGCGCTAAATTTAGGTCCTCTTTGCTCCCACGTTCCAGGTATACTACAGCCAATAAACGTAGGGTAGTGCTCTAAAGAGAAAGAACATTTTTCTGTTTCAAAGTTATGGATAAATAGTTTTAAAACCTGCTGTTGATACAATACCAGTGAAGCAGATGAGTTTCAAAAAACTGTGATGAAACTGCCAAAAAAGGTTCCGTTACACTGCAGTGCAAAGAAGTTCTCTTCACAGTTTACATGTCAATGTGATAAATGAAATTAAATGCATCGTGTAATAATTTGCAATGGAGGGTTTTAATTTGGTGCACCCATACCTGGTTTTCCTCGGCAAATGTTTATTGACGCTACTCTTTTGTCATAATTTGTATCCTAAACTCTAGAAGAATCATCAAAATCGTTTACCTTTTCTTCACTAAAACAACAGCTCCACCTGTTGAAAATTATATCGTTTCATACAATCCACCGTAGAGATATCTAACCTTGATTCACTGACCCACACAACACACTACTTCACTTTTCTACCTGCTGCTCAGTTCTTTGTCTTTGGCCACATTTCATCACTACATAACCATTAGCAGAATTCGTTGTATCATTGGGAAGCAATAAGTGCTCAAAAGGATGATTTATGCGAAATACAGCCAAGTTTCTGCGAAACAAAAGTCACATTCTTCTAATTCACGGGGCCAATTTTGGCACAGATGATCCTTGGATCAATGCACACAAAGAGAAACAATATGGACGCGACCAGAGTTGAACACTGAGGTTTAGAATCAAAACTAGGTTTTTATAATATTTTCTTTTTCCTTTCCTCTCACTCCTTTTTAAAAGTAATGAGAAAGCCATCTGTCCTTTATGCACGGTCGCACTGTTGGGTTGACCGCACCCTTGCGTGGTATAAACCGTTGTCAGAACATGTAAGCATCTTCATGGGATTGATATTTTGGGAGTTCCAGGGGCCGTGGAGCATGGATTACAATACCCAAGGCAATAAATTTTTCGCATGTGAACTTTATGTCTGGTTTTCTCACGCCCAGGAACTTTGAACTCAATTATCACTGCTCACGGACAATTGCTCAGCCGACTCGATTGCAGCCGGACAGCAATTTATCCTGGGTAGCGGCGTATACATCGGTTAGTGTTGTTACAAAAAAAATAGTTTTAAGCTGGCAACCGACCTGCATCTTGGAAACATTTGTGGACTTGCTTTGTTCTTCCTTAGCAACATCGTAACTCTTTCTACATGAGTGAGATAAACATAGAACATTGGATTGCCATAATATACCAACGCTCAATATATAATAATTTGTTTGTTAGACGTGTGGAAACTGTCATTTCAGGCATTCCAACAATATTGGAATGACTGGTGCCATATGCGTAAAAATCGAGCCATATTTAAATACATAATTTGTACTTTCGGACTTCAGCGCCAGTCACGTCATTTCTGCATCTTTCTCATGCCTCCCCTTCTCATCCTATTCTCTTTTCATTCCTATTTGCCCACTCAGTTTTGCATCTAACGTGGTATCTGTCTCTCCTGCAAATTTTTGGTGGGTTAACTATCTGTGGACTTTTCCAGAGTGTGCATTTAGCCAATTTCCTTTTCAAACGCCATACAGACAAATTGCTTCCGGTGGCAGTCCAATCCTGTATAGTACCCATTTCATTTCTTTGTTTGTCTCCTAATCTAACCCATAATACTCCTTCTCCGACACGCAGCCTTAGAAATCGGAAATCATCATTTGAAAGCCCACTGATTAACCAGGGAATCGAAGGGCAAATGATGCAAATGAAGGGAACAGAAGGGTCTTGGATATTTTAATTTGCGTCATGATTCATCATGATGCCTCATCATGTCTCTACAGATAGTAAGGGCTGTTAACATTCACATGTAGAATGCTCTCCACACAAATTATTCTCCAAAACATTTGTCTATATGATCTATAGGCTTCCATGTATACGTGCAGGCCTCTTCTCAAGTTTTTATTTTTAACTTTTCTTGCCTAAAATGGCGCGGAGTCAAAAGGGCTTCTGCATGGTCCTCTACCTCAAATCTTTTCTTCTGGTTGCAAGGAAGTGTATATTGCCTGCAATATAAAGGTCCCTTAATTTGGGCTGACAAATGTATCAGATTTTTTTCAACGGCATCCCTTGCCTTCTCTTCGATTTTTGACTTAATTACCCAGGAAGATGTGTTTTTTTAACTTTTAATTGTCCTTAATTGTCTTTAGTGACTTGGTCTACCTATTGATAACATATACTGTTTTATTACAGCATTTATGTGTTATGATGTTTGGTGTGTGCTAGTCAATCATGGACATAACTGCAGTAGATACAAATTTATGACATCTCATTTTGATACTTTGTCCTCTATTGGACTTTAAGAGCATTAAACTTGCTGATCTTTTGAGCTCTTTTTCGAGCATTCGGAAGAGATCATTTTAAAATTTTGAAATAATTTTGAAAAAAAGTAAAATGGTCTGTCAACCAAAAGTAGAAAGCGCAACACAATGTGTTAAAAAGGTCTAATCCTGAGCCTGATGTAACACAAAAAATACAATAAGCAAAGGTAAACTGTTTATAACACCCAGTAAACATTGTTAAAAAAATTCAAAAAAAGTAGATCGATAATTACCTTAACCAGACGATGCTGTCGTCGTAATCCTTACGTTGATATGCTTCCAGTCCAAGATTGTAGCATAAACTAGCAATGAACACATACTGTAACGAAAACATAGAGATACTGTCATAGGACAGAAGTGTATTGTTAAAGCTTAAAGCTTTATTTGCGATATTTTTCCTTTCACTTAACAGTTGCTAAAGCAGATATATTGTGCGGAACTTAAAGACAGTGTTAGTAATATATATGCACAAGATAGTCAAAGAGAGGCAATCTAATGCATATGCATTATCACTATGGCCACTATCAGCTCCGTTAATAGAGCAGAATCTCATTATAGCAACAAGTTGTGATTTGTCACATTTTCCCTATAAAATCAAAACTAATATCTTAAAGACATTCTCTATTCTTCCAATACTCACAGATATCTTTGTAACCAATATTGTAATGGTATTTAGAGAACTCAGCCCTAAGGAAACTAACCAAATCGAACATAAACGACAACTCTTTATTTCCATGTATAAAGGTGTAATCCTGGAGTACTAAATCTTACAGGAACTTTTTATTACGAATGTAAAAAAAACAATTGAAACATTACTTGTCGTGGGAGCCTTTGCAGGTATGTCTCTGCTTTTGATAAAAATTCCATGGCTTCTGTATTATTTAGCATCAGAAACGCCTAGAATGCAAACAATTGCTCCGTAAATTCAAGATAGTACGGAAAACATCTGAAAAGGAAAATTAGTTACTTCAGAATTTCTTCTTGCAGTGTAACCCCCCCCCCCCTGCTTTAAACTAAACCTTAAACAGTTCACAGCATTCTAGTAAAATGATGTATTAGGCAGAGAGTAATATTTTACAGCGAAGGATACTAAGAAGAGGGTTCTTTCAATAAACCTTAGTCACTTCTTGATGTCAAAGAAGCATTAAGCATGACTATGAAAACAAAGTCTACCCCTATTTCGTTGCATTTTAAATCAGTCATTCATCTTAAAACGATCAGGCAAATTTATCTGGGAAGGGAACACAGCAGAGGGAGCGAATTATATAACACAACAGCAGGATTTCAAATGAATGACTTTTGAACACTTCCCAGACGAGTGGGATAGTAGGCGTTCTTCTCTACATCTTTTCCTGATGTGGACCACATCTTTTCCTGATGTGGACTACATCTTTTCCTGATGTGGACTACATCTTTTCCTGATGTGGACTACATCTTTTCCTGATGTGGACTACATCTTTCCTGGTGACAAACTTGACCAAACTGTTTGGAAATTTATGAATTTTCCTCGAATTTGTTCAAAATTGTTTTAACAAACACGTCTCTAAAAAATTTCCTAATGATGGCACAGAAATCCCCAAGAAAGAGTCACTCATAAACAACGCAAGATCTCCAAGTGAAAAATGCTTTGAATAAACCTGTCTTTCACAATATAAATCACGAAACTGCATGTGAAATAGTTATTTTCAGACAATAATAAAATTCTTACCTTTTAACTCTTAAAAGGATGCTTTTTGCAATTTTTAGGTCAAGCCTCATTCACACAATCGGGTCTTGAACTGTGTATAGGTATTTGTCAACTTCTCTCACTGCTGTGACGTTATCACCTTTGATTCAAAAAACAAATTTCTTCTCCATAGCCAATAGAGAATTGAACAATTTTTCACAACTGATTGACAAGTATTCATTCATATAGCGGTGTATCTGCCAGCCCTTTTGATTTTTTTAAAATCTTTCTCTCTATCATCAAACATTGTCAAACTTATTAAAACTGAGCTACATACCGCTTCTGCTTTATATGCAAACAGTTTTAAAGCGTTTTCTTCCGCTTCTAACTTCTGATACTCGCTTGTTACACTATCCGTTCCGTCATTGCTTGCACCATTTGAAGACGTGCTCAAATTATTCCATGCCTTCAAATGTAAAGAAGAAGTTCAGTTGATTATGCACCATATAATGAAAGAACAGTTAGTTCTACTATGTAGGCCATTTTTATATTGTTATTTTCACCACTTTTGCCAAGTGAGAGAGAAATCTCTTCGAAGTCTCAGGACAGTCTTTTACAATATTATTACTTGACAAAGAGACAAATAAAAAAAATGTATGGCTCAATGTTAAACAATGGATGTTAAATTGAATGATAGTCCTGAACAGCAAAATCGAAAGGAAATGGAACGGAAGGAAGTACAGGGTGATAATATCCCGGCAGTTTTCTGTTGTGCGTATATTGGAACTCAGATCTATCACATTTAGAAAAGAACAACATCATTAAGAGTACGTGATTAGCACATGTTCAGTAGAGGAAAGCGGTAGTGACTGAAAACCTCCTTGAGGACTCAATAGGCACGTTTTTATTATAAATGAGGGGCACCATTAATCAAAGTGATCTGATGCTATAGCCAATAAATCTGTATCCGACTCTGCGCTGTGCACGTTTAGGACACAAGACACAGATATCATAATCTCGCTCGTTATTTGACATCGCAGTTGGAAGACTCATCGTTCAACAGTAAATACTTCATGCACATCTAACAACACCCTAAAGTAACTATTTCGACCAACATTTAATTACTTACTTGAAATTGACAATTATTTCCCTGTTAATCTTTCCATGGACTTTGTATTAAATTGTAGCATCAGAAGTTTTCATATCTTTTCTGTCCTTTACGTCTTATCAAGTAAACACTGTATCTCGTTAGCTGATCAGCGGAGATAACAACAACTAGACAGAAATTGTGCATTTCATCACTGCATAAATCCTGCTCGTTGACTAACGTCTTAACCATAGTATTAATAACTACATTTCCTCTTCGAGGTCATATCTCAATGCTACTTTTATAACAGCAGCTAGATTCTGTTATTATGCGTCCCCTGTAATGGATGTAGCGATTCTTTAGGTATATAGTATGAGTGGTTAGAAACAGCAAACACATATTGACAATACGAGGCAAGTAAAATAATAAAACAAGGATTGAAACAAGGCACGGAAAATTAAAGAAACATTTAAAATACAAACCATCAAAGTCTTCAAGCATTCCCCCTATAATTGCTCAAGGTAACTGGTGACAATGATCTCACAACATTTCCAGAAATAAAATTGACCAATTTTGTTCAGTGTTATTGAATGCACAACAGTTTATTTAGATAAAAGGAGAAAATTTTAGCGAAAAATAGTGAGAGGTTTGGGACAAACCAGAGTTGAAAATTTTTAGGGGACAATTCAACGCAACCCATACGAATACCGTTGATGAAAACGTCCTAGAACTCTTTAATTCCCTTTCCAAAGATTAAAAATCGCCTTCTTGCGGTTCAGATATGGGTACAAAACATTGGCAAAATTTACCATACATTACCCAATAGCAAAGGTCGCAACATTAATACAATTAAATAAAGTCTGTAAAACTAGTTAAAACCACTCAGGCAAAATTGAAACACTATGAATGAGGTTCAGATATTCTTTTGGCCCTCCCATCTTTTACGTATTCCTTTTCAATGAAATTCTTTCTACATTTAACAATAAAGTTAAATACCATTCACGGAATTAAGGATGCGGTCAGTGCTATGAAAATTTGGGTTTTCGGTTCTAATGAAAACAAGGTTACCTTCTCAGCCAACTCTAAGCAACTTTGAGCTTGTACTGGATTTTCGCAATCTAAACGACACAAACGATTAAATTCGAATAAAACATGTATATTTAATGTTCAGACGCATATCTCGCTCTGAACGTTATTTATACATTGAAATAACTGTCCTTGGCAGTGTTGAGGTGTACGTGGAGTTACAATTGAGACTGATCCCTTCTATAAAATTAATAAATTGTACTTAAGCTTTGAAGGTAGACCTAACCTTTCCTATGAAACGCAAGCGATCATCTGTATACATTGTTTCATATACTGTCTAATTGTTACAACCAAAATAGAGCAACGTATCCAAAAGCGTATTATAAATTTAGCTAAACAAGAAAATAATAACTTCATGACTAACATGCAATTGTATGGTAAAGAAAAGTAGCATAATAAATGTGTGAAAAACAGTTCTTTGTACTTTGAAACATGAATTGTCAATACTCAATATCATAAATAACAATAACGTGTTTTATAGAGCTTCCTTTTAGTATAGAACATAAAAATTGCTCTTATTAGTGATAAACATTTGCACTAAAGGTAACTGTTTATCTAACACTCCTCTTAGCAAAAATCATTATAACGGAAAAGTTAGGAACAACACTTCAAACCCTTCTGTGTTTGTACCAATCGTGAGAGCAATGCCGATTAACCCAAAAGGTATTAATATTTACCTAGCCAAGCTCTTCCTGTTTTCACACCCATCTAAATTAAAGAATAATGCATGCATTGATACTAGTATGTATTCAAACATGCAAACATATCATATGTTTCAGTCATGCATGATAATTTTAGTTAAAGAATCCAAATACTTTACTGCAAATTAAAGACCTATAATTATCGCTTACTATGAAAAGAAACACAGGCAGAAAAGATCCATACAAACTACATCAGAATAGATGTATCGAGCATACAGCACAGCTTAATCTAGTGAAGTCGGGTAATAGCAATGTTACGTCCGGAGACAGGAGGTACGTCATTAGAAGACTGAAATATTTGTTTTGTTCTCCATGCAGGTGTCTTGTTGTTTAGCATTGGCGACCCAGTCCAGCATTATTTTCCCATCTTTTATCTTCCTAAACATTAGTGTAGTAATGTTCGTTTACTACATTCATAACATTCATAACACTACTACATAACATTCCTTTTATGTGTGTAAGATCTTACCCCTTTCGGTTCTGACCCCGAACTTTCTCGTGGTGCCTAAATTGGTAATCAGTTCTCTCAGTATGACATGTCCTATGAGTTATCTTGTCAAATACAGACTTGGGTTGATAAATATCTTACTGTTATGGCTCCTCAACACACTTACGTTGCATTTCCCCTCGACGTCTCTAAAGCAACTATCTTGGTTCATCTACATACATCTGAAATTGTAGGCTCGCTTCACATATGATGCAAATGCTTGGTTTAGACATCAAAAAAGTTAATTTAAGGTCATTACATGGCACATATATAACAATTATTTTACTGATCTGACTACCAGGAGAATATTACTACTTGCTATAAATGATTGTTGTTTTATTAACATTACCCTGCTTTAGAATACGAGGAATCATAAAGAGTAGTCGAAGGCCGTCTATAATTAGGGAAGTGTCCTCAGCATTAGTTAAATCATAGCTATTGTAATACACCGTTAATACTATTAAATAAGGTACAGATGCCCATTCGTATACCCTAGCTTATTTAGAAAATCATGGGTCAGCGAAATGGATCAATAAGAAAATTGTAAGATGATTATAGCGTCAGCATTGCCTAGCCCACGAATGTATATTTGCCAAAATTACTAAATTTCTGTAAGAACACCAGCCGGCAGGCAGCCAAAGATCACCGATGATATGTATTTATCTGCACCTCAGAGCCTCTAACGGCTGTTTTTCCTGGAATATTTATTGGCAGCTAATTAATTTCGATGCTCAAAGTTTTTGATTACTGGGGCATTGTTATCATTACTATTTTATTCCAGCATATCCATACCAATACCAGTATTATTGGCGTATTTCTTTCGAAACGAAAGCTTTCTCTACTCAAAGGAAAAAGCGCAAGAGGGAGGACAACGAGTGGAGCTGTTGGAAACTCAGTGCCATACCACGGCAAAATACCAGAGTGAAAGAGGCTCAAAGTTGCTTATCGTACAGTCAGGGAATAGTCCTTAAACAAAACATACCTGAATAATTTGATTTATGATGTCCGATATAAGAAGAAAATTACAGGTATTCTCTGACGGTCAAAAGTATGGCGCATGGCTGCGCCAGCAGTCAGTATAAGTAAGGGAACTATACCTTCTTATATCGAGTAAAAGTTCAGGTTTGAATTGCTGCAACATTCTTGTCTTTGTTTTTAACTTAGATAATTTCCTATCGATTGAAATGCAGCATACCAAATAAATGCACTTGAAACCTCGCTTTGATAGCTCCTGATTGTGGCGACGTATTGTGCCCGACATGGTTGAAACTTGTAAGGCTGAAGCATTTAAATATCTAAGGGTTTTGCCTGATACCTAGTTTGGCATTGGTAAGACAGTTAAATGTATGGGTAAACAAACTGGTAAGTTGCTTAATTAGCTAACATCTTTAGTTGTACCTTACAAACATAACTCTTTTGGCAGTAGAATACATTGAATGAAGTTACTTCAGCAATAATCAACAAACATTATTTCTATCCTCATTCTCAAAGTCAGATTCGTTGTCATATTTCTAATGTTTCTAGTGTAGCTATCTGGTTCTATTTCTTACTTTATTCGTAGACATTAACATGTTGTTCCAATTATGACTAGTAGCTTGAACAGATTTGAACAATCAGAAGCAGAAACTCACCATTAAAACCTTTCTGAGCGAGATATCCGTTGGATTATTCTTGTTTGCAAGGTAAGTCAGCTGACATGAAACATGGCGCACTAAAAATTGAAAAGTACAGTTTACAGTGAAGTTATTTTCCTACCGGTTAAGAACGTTAAGAAAACATATTATAAAACTGTTTTAGTGAAAGTCTTTGCAGATAATTCTGTTAAAGTTTTTACTGTACGAGGGTAGATAACTAGGATCTTTATGAGACACCCTGGTCACAATAATTCTTACTTAGGATAGAGAAAACTTTACAAATTTAATCACAAAAGCTTAAAGTGAAATAGGTAATATATTGAACAAAATATAACCAGGTAAACTAAAAAGTACCTGATGTGATCTAGGTTAGTTATTACATAAAATAAATATCATGTTATTAGTTTTTCTCCTTCCTTGTTTAGACAAAACAATTATTCTTCAAAGAAGAGTCTCACTTCAGGCATTTTCTTGGATTTATATACCATTTTATTACTTGAAATGACTCTGGCTTCTTTGCACATTCCCTTAACGTCAGTACTTTAATATATGTGTCAAGGAAATTCTTTGAAGTTTGCAATTCG
>JAAAKL020011861.1:0-13401 GCA_010016065.2 Carybdea cf. marsupialis auct. non (Linnaeus, 1758)
ACAGATTCTTCAGGGAGCAAGAAAATTAATAAAACAATAGGAATAGAACTGGAAATGCATATGCTATCATGACATTTGAGTAAAGAAGATACATGTTCTTTGCAACTTTCTCTGCTTAGACGTCAATAATCGAACACGCATTGACCAAAGCTTGTTCATAATTTTCCGGGCAAAAACGATTAATCCCTCCCCTCATCCAAACAAATTTGGCCCATACGCCTAAACACCTTGTTGAAACAATTTTTCATTCCAGATCTCGAAAAGGTGTGGAACTTTTTTCTACCTGTTTGCGATGCAATCCACGATTTTATAGAGATTTCGTAAAGTAACTAACCAGTCTATTTTGTCGAGATAATCCTTTCACACCTGATGAAAACTATATTAGTAAAGGAAACCTAAAATAATTTTAAAAGAGAAGTCTACAAACTTAAATCCACCACTTGGATTCCATCAAAACTTTAAGGATCAGTAAATGATGTTTTTGGATCCGTCAACTATCAAGGAGCCTATTTTGATAACGCCAACTTATTCTCTTTGGGACCGTGGACTCGAAGAATAGAATGAGTATAAAGCAATCGAAGTGCATCTTATATTGGTTAGCTTACCTTACAAAACTCTGTTGCATGTTCAGAAGCATTTTCTAGGATGTTTAAAGTTGCTAAGGATTCTGAAGGTGATATTTCCTGTACCGGAGGGGAACTACGAGAAATTCAAGTTTGCTAACTACTGCTTTTACGGCATGTTGTACTGAGCCTTTGAGCCTCACGAATGGCACACGCTTGGCAGAAAACTGGCCTGAGGGCGAGGGGAAGGGCTGAATACAGATTTTGACCTATCCAACAAAGGCGCGGCCATGTTTTATGACGGGGATACAATCTACCTCCCTAGCACATGTGAGGCAGATGCTGCGACTCCTCTAAACTACAAAATTACCATTACCTGGATATAACACTTAATATATTATAGATTCCAAACCTTTTTATTTAGACAAATATTACAAGAGATGATCCCTTACTCCCTCCCCCCAAGTATTCGACTCCGGTTCCCATAGCCCAATGTAGGCATTTCTCTTTTCCCGGTTTTGGCACGGTATTATCATAAGGAAGAAGTTGACTAGAATACATCGCAGGCGTAAACTGGTAACACTGAGGCAGAAGATCTGACCCGTAGTAACAAGTGGAGTAGATATATCTTGAAAAAACAACCATAACAGTTGCCCTAGCAAGAATATCATATACTAGAATTTAAATAATCAAAGTTTGGCTTGATAACAATATTAGAGAGTATGTAAAAATTTCAATGGATTAAAGAAGTTAGTTTTATAGATACTTAGTTGAAACACGAGCCATTGTCCATATGACAGATAACTCTAATGTTAAGTGTGCAACACAATGAAATACGATGACTTTGGTTATCTATGTCATGTGACTGACCTTCCTGCATTTTTAATGCTCTGTATTTTCCAAAGTCAATGTACATATTCGAATATTTTCATGTGCCTTGTTTTGTCTTTTTTACACTTTCAATTCTTTTTACGTTTAGGAAATCTTCATATGTGGCCCTACCAGCATCATCAGCTGTTCTGAAGGGCTTGCTAGGATATACAAATTATAGCATACAAGTTTCTGCGGTTGCTAATAAAAAGGGGCCAAAGTCAAAGCCTGTTTACATTCGGACAGAGTCTTCAGGTAGGTGTAGAATATGACAATAGTACGTGCAACGAGCGCAATAAGATGTAACAGATATTTACATATTTCTACTCCTTCTTCATTAATGATCCCCATCAGACCCTTTTAAACCCTAGATTGGTAAATTTCCTTTTTTCCTTTCTGGTAAAATTTACAGTTTTCTTTGCAGAAGATAATAATTAGCATCGAAAGCTAAAAACAATCAAGAAAAGCGGTCTTAAATCATCGGATTTGAAACTTTACTAAGAATATAGACGTTTACGCAAACTTGTCCGGGCCTCTCCTAGATCAACTCCATATATCAACTTACCATCCTACCGTAAAACAGAAAATTCAGCTATTTTATATCCTTTCTAAGCTAGCGCAATAAAATGCTTCAGATTCTAAGATTAAATATAAAAAGTTTTGCTTTCATTATTCTTCCAGATTCAATTCTTAAAGGGATTAAATTTAACCATCTACTATAGTAACACAAAGTGCAAATTTGCAGGGAATAATTTTACAAGCCACTCTAGCAACCAGTTTTCATTGAAACAGGTGTCCTCGCAAAGCTCGGATAGCTAGAGTAGCAAATAGTATGTAACAACCGGAACATGCATCCAGGCACTCGCAGCGTATGCTCTGCTAATCGTGATCCATCTTCATATCTGTAGCGTATATACAAATCCTCTCTTCTCGATACCCCTTTCAATTTCTATTGCATTGACGGGGCAATAAGGCAGGAGATAAGATGTCTTTATTACTTTCTTTGCTTACTTTGAATAGCACCTCTAGTTGGACCATATAATGTCGCTGCCATTGCTACAAGCTCTCAGTCAATTACAGTTTCTTGGTCGCACACACCAACCGCTCTCCTGCAAGGTGTTCTGCAAGGGTACAACGTGTTCTATCGTGAATATGGAATGACTGGAAAGTTTAAAAATGAAACTCAGCCGAGTAAATTGCCTTACCTTCAATTAACTCATCTGAAAATGTTTACGTCTTACGAAATCTATGTAATATCGTCCACAAGTGGAGGAGAAAGTCCTCAAAGCAAACGAGTAATTACCAAGACTAAAGAGGGAGGTAAGTGCAGCATCAAGTTAGCAGTTCATTGTTGTCGATCAGAGTTTAACTTACTGGGTTACTATTTTCAGTTGCTAAAAGCCGGAGAAGAGAACCTGTTCTTGCCGCACAAGACTTACCTGGTAACTTTAATCGTTCCTTTGGGTAGCTGTACTTAAAAATAAGCGTACTATAAATATGTTTTTATGTTGCAACGGAGTGTCTCTCTTAAACATATGTACAGCAGTATCAATAATTATTTAAAGTTTACCTACAGGCATTTTAACGGTGCTCTGATGCTGAAATTGTGTCCTTTGTCTAAGAAGTGAACTCGTCCTTAAAAAGTGACAAAGGATTGCACACCCATACTGGAGTGTTGTCCTGATATTTATTATGCACTATTAAAGTAGTGATAAGATATCTGAAACCTCAGTCGGTACTGGGCTGATGCAGATGTCTTGAAGAGCAGAGCATCGATATTAAGTTATTGGATTGATAGCTGAGTAAATATGGGCGGGGTACCTAGACTAGAGCGGGGCATTGACATTAAAGCAAAAACCAATGTGTCGCTCAAGTCTTATTGATTTTTTAACACCTAGGAAGAGTTACTTTGATATAAAGTTGTTCCCCAAAATTCGAGTCATTATCAGATGTATTTATTTGAAAAGATTCCAGAGAAACAGAAAATTATGTCACCAACGGAAAAGAAACCCATGTTCCACTCATCAATATTTTATAATTATCACTATTTAGTTCTTGTGTTAATATAAACCTTCCTAGGACGATCTCCACAGCTGTTCCAGATTTACTGACACTTTTCGACTTAATTGATGCTATAGATGGTATCAGCCTAAAGATTGGAGAAGTATCTCTCGAAACGTAGCTCAGAGAAAGACTACGACTCACGACATGATAAAAATCTACCATCTACGGCTGTCCCAATTGTATTTTGCCACAAGTATATCTTCAGTTGCTTAGTCCATGCATGAAGGGTAAGAAATGTCATACGAAACATTCTCGCTGGACAAACTATAAAAATTCTGCTTCATTCTTGTGCTCCCTAACAGTGCAAAAATTTTTAACTAATAATTCCTTTTCAAGGTGCGTTTTGCCAGACCTACGCCCATGGCTTATCCAGAAACAGTACTAAAAACAGCCTTGCCTCGTTTTAGAAACCGAAACGATACATTTAAAATATGCTGCACTTCCCTGCATTTCGTGCTTATCGTGTTACTAGCACTGATCTCTACAAAAGACTGGATCGAGCTTCCCATTGTTTCCAACAGCGAAAAAGGGTAGTAACGAATAATAGCCCCCATAAGTTAAAATAGCGCGGGAAGGTCGGCAGTGTTGTGTAATATTGTTTGTAAGCTTCTTTGATGGGGACTTAAATGGTGTTCAAAGACTTACCTCACTTTGAGACAAAGATGCTCGATCCAGTGTTTTTTTAGAATTACCATTACTTGATCCAGTCCTAAGCATGACTAGTTTCCAGGCTCTTGTACACAGCACACGTGTTTTTCATACAAGGCAAGACACACAGTTTTATATCACCAATACGTAAGTAAGTAGCTGCGATCAATAGCTCTGTTCTTTACTTTATAAGCAGAACAGAGCATTGAAACTTAACTTTTACCTTTGATTTTTCTTATCTACTTGATTTTGTATGAACTGAAATGTGATACCGTTATTTTACCCTTGAAAGTGTTTAAGAAAGTTTGTTTATGTTTTAAACAGACTTTCAGCCTTAAATTAAACAAACAAACAAGTTCCTTTAAGATGACGTCTACAATATTACAGACTTCCCATATCATTTTCTGTTGCTAGTTGCCGCCGTCTCCCCTGGCAACTTTTCGGTATCGACCTTTGCGGGGCCTCGAAGTATCCATGTACGCTGGACCCCTGTTCCTAATAACAACACACTTTGGCGTGGACAAAGAAAGGGATACAGCATCAAATTTACAACTATTCTGTCCGGCGAGGAATTGATCTCGGAGGATGATGTCCGCACAACTGAAATTCTGGTTCCTTCAGATGAAAGTAACTTCACTTATCGTGCAGCAGATATCTACACAAAATACAAAGTTCAAATTGCAGCGGTTACAGGTGCTGGCGTTGGTGTATGGAGTGAAGTGAAATTTGCAGGCAAGAGAATTTTCTTCTTGTAATAGTCTATAGAATTTGCAGAAGATGATGCATTGGATTTAAGTGTAATTAACAGCTGGTATATCTCTCTCTTTCTTCTGCAGCTATTTTGCACTGGAGAGGATGGATAGAGTTAAGTTCTGCATACAGTTGATATAGCACTTCTCTTGTCTTTGAAAGAGGTAGGGGAGTTATCACTAATGAAAATGGTGTATGGAGTAATATTAAGGAGAAATATTTTCTTCTTCTCATGTTGATTTCGACTGCAGACTACAAATGATGGGTGGAGTACTGTTAAATTTCAAAGTGATATACTTTCTCTTACCCATTCTGATTTCTACAGGAGTATAACGATGATATATGGAGTCAAGTGCAATTGACTATAAGATGTCTTTGGTTCTTTTTCATGTTTTTGTCCAAGGCAACCTATGCCGTAGCTTAGATCTTTGCCACAGATTTATATTATAGACACTGCTTTCTTGATGGCTCATATCTCCTTTCAGGCATGTACAAATAAAAAGTTATTCTATTTTTTCTATCATACAAAGCACCTTGTAGGCAGTGGCGGCTGGTAACCTTAAAGTTTGGAGAATTGAGATCCATTCATAAAGATAACAATAAAATCAAATGAAAACAGCAGAGGCGGCGGAGCCAGGGAGCAGAGGTTGATTGCCCCCAATAAATTGAAGTGCAGCAATCTTTCAACGGGTTAACATAGTCATAGAATAACTTTTAAATTCCAGTAATGATAAAGCCCCTCACATGATCTGTCAAATTTAACCAACATGATGTGCCTAAATTATTTAAAGACCATACGCCGGTTGTCACTCAAATTTCTGATTAAATCTTACATATTATGTATAAATCCTATAAAAAAGTCCATTTTTCTATCTATGACGTAATCATTATCTTTAAGAGAATTGTCGAAGACCACGGAGCCTAGTGATTAGGAACGATTGAACCCCAACTTGTGGTCGAATTTTTTTTTGCCTGCATTTCGATGATAAACTCACTTTGTTTGTGCGCCTTAGGACCTACACCCCCCTACACAACCACACACACACACACATACAGACAAACAAACAATCACATCTGGATCCACATCGCAGCTTCTGACTTTAGTTTCCGTTAGCGATATTAATATCAATATCACTCCTTAAAGCCTATTTTCTTCAATTTGGCATATTGAGAAAGTACAAAATTCCCCTTCTAACCCTACCACGGAGCCCCCTTACTGTATATACTGTCTTTTTCACCCCCAATATCAATAACCTTCCGCTGCGCCAGAAAAAAGTTATCTTCTAAAGTAGATTCAAATAGATTTCAACCATATTTTTGCGTTAGCATCCCCAACCGACAAATATTTCTTGGTCACTGACTATCTTACATTCTATCCTATCATCACCACTTGAAAATTTCATATTGGTATGAGGGTGAAGAAAAGTGCAAGGAAACAGAAAGTTTGTGGAAGGTCAGGGCAAGCTTAAATCTAATTAAACCTATTGTACAATGGGAACTGAAAGCTCGGGTCAGAGTGGGAAACATTTGATAAACTAGGTATATTTGTGTCCAAGCGTTTAACGCCGAGACTTTCTTCGACATTCAAAGAGAGAAATGGCTTGGCTTTAATGGAAGCTACTGTATTCATTGCTAACACGTGTAACTCAAAATATGAACGAGTACGAAATCTACAGATCTTCGAGAGAATTCACAGATTATTACACCGCCAGCAGAGGTTTGGCGTAAGAGCGGTTAGAACTGACGTAGAAGAAAACGTTAACAAAAACCCAATAAAGTAAAATGGAAAGCAGCTATTTATAGTAACTTTTCAATGAATCATACTTGATGATCAGAATGTTTCAGCGATGCCTATTGAGACTCCCAGCAGCCCCGCCGCCAGTAATTTATTTATCCTTTAAGGCCGATTTCATTATCACGGCGAGGTTATCTTATTTCTAAAAGAGTTTGCGGTACTCGTGGGCTCCTCAGATCGGGCCCACAGAAGAACAATTAACCTTAGTTTTAACCAATCGCCAGCTCTAATTCTCCAGAATGAGACGGTCGTTCTTACAAAGGTTTGACAGAGCAGCGAGGGCTCAACCCCAAAAAATGACATCGAGGCTGACATGCAAAGACACACAGCTTGTGTAAGGGTCATACATGTTGTAAGCATCTCTTAGAGTACGTACATATTGTGGAGCAGATCGAGTTCGATATTGTGGATTCCGAAAGGATATGTATTAAGATTTACCGATTGAAAATGGTGCTGTTGCAACAGAGAGCAAAATAGTGGTCTTTAAAACTGTCTTGGATTTATTGAGGGAAGCCTATTCTTTAAGTTTTTTAGGGAGCTGAGCCCTCCCGGCCCATGTGCGAAAGCCGCCATTGCTTCTAGGTTCATTATGTAAAATGGTACACTCTATTTTATAAGTAAACCAGTAATTTTGCCACAAACTCTGTCAGGAATCTCCGCAACAGAACATCGAAATCCTACCACTAAAGTGGAAGTGGTGGAAGGAGAAAGGGGGATATTGCTTGCAAAACAGGATATGACTTACCTAGAAAGCCTAACTGTAAAGAGTGTTTGTGATTATATTTGTATTTTGCGGTTTCGACTGCTTCTAACATCGAGGGGAACTTTTTCACCAGGTCACTGTTTTCCCAACATAGCGTATGATGAACTTTTCTCATATTTGCGTACCATCTTCAGTATTTATGCACGAACATTTTTGGGGCATAGTTATCTTCTGATTTGGCTGGTACGAAAATTTTATCTTTAGAAATATTTGATAAATGAATTTTAAATTCTAACTGGCCTCCCTTTATCTATTAGAGACATGTCATCTAGAAACACCGACTGTAAATATAGCGTGGAAAGTTATGGCTGGTATGGCTTATGATCCGCTTGGCTCAAAAAAAGTACAAGGAGTTATCCCGTATCTGCTTGAGAATATTCTTAAGTCAAGGTGCGCTGGAACATGCCAACACTTTGGTTCCAATTACAGCTTGAAGTTTAACTATAAAGGTCCCGTCAAGGCATTCAATGCAACAACAATGGCTTCCATGGACGGTAGTATCTTTTTGGCACCGGTTTCAAAGAGCAGGTACACATCTACAGACAAAATATTTATAGAATTGGCTGAGACATCAGGGGCAGCAGTATTGAGGAAAAAGATCGATAAAATAGTGATTGAATCAATATCAACTGCAATTAAATCTTTGGCTCTTCCTGTGATATTGCTAGTACTATTGTGCTTCGTTACAGGGCTTATCTTCTGGATTCTGGTAAGTACATAAGAACATCTACTTAATTCTTCGTAAACTTTATTTCACTTCTTGTTGCAGGTAAATTTGCTTCTAATGTACCAGAAAATGGCTGCTACCGCTTTTCTCTAGTCGCCACATGAGCTTGAAATCATCCACGGGTAAACACCAACATTCATCTCTACTCAATTTGGAGACCTGCCTCTCTGCACCACCTCAATTGAATAGTAAAGGAATGTCATGTGGCCCATTAATCTATCCACAACTAGGAAATGTCCATGTGTTATTGAGAATAGAGGATTTCAAAGAATCCAGTTTGAACCAATAACAGAGAAAGATGCCGGTGGCGACATTTTCACTTTCTCTGTTATTTCTTAAAACTTGATTTCCTGGTTAGCTTGCTGATATTGATCAATGAATGTACATCCTTCACTGCATTAGCGTTTTATTTTTGCCCTGAGATTGTGTTAATTCTAACTTTTCAAGGAATTCGTTTACCCTGCAGCATGGTTAGACACTTCATTTCATTACAGACTGAAAATTTGCATCATTTGTTTTACAGCACAATGGATAAATGCGATTTTTCTGTTTCAAATCCCCTCTCTCCTATTGAAAGTTCTGTATTGAAAGTATCTTGATCATCCAGTCTCCCTTTATTCTTACCTGAGGATATCAAACATCTTATCCATCAATTACCGAAGTGGGCCAACACAAAATGATAAAATTATAAATTAGGCCTCAATTTCTAAGTGGTTGCCGACCCACCTACCTAAGACCTATTAAAGTGCAGTACGTGAAATAGTTTATGCTATATTTTTGTTTCCAAAGCAATTACTAAAATTTGTTAAATAATATTTTTCACTGCCATGTGAGTGGTCAGCCATGGTGACGTATAGAAATGATTACAAATACGTTACGTTTGAAATTGATTTTCTCGTTTCAGGAGCGTGACGTAAATGAAAATATCCGTGAAGGATTTATGGCTGGGATGGCCGATTCTTTATACTTTGTTTTCATAACAGGAACAACTGTTGGGTGAGTAACTGACAATAGCACACGATTTTTAATTTGTTTTAAAAAAAGAACAAGTTTTTTATAAGCAGCAAAACTCAAAGTGGTTGAGTTTTAAGGAACTAAAGATTTGAGTTTTTGTCCAGGAGGCAACTTGAACTGTTCATTGTACTTTTTACATTCTATATTTTTAAGTCAAATCCCTGCTTCCACTGACGGTACTCAAGATGGAACCTGACTTTAGTCGATTGCCTAAAGCAGTGGCAGTTTTGGAGGTTCCGGGGCCCTGGGCCGAAATGGTTTGTGGGTCCCTATGACGTCATGCATTGTAAGGTAGTTCAGGCACGATCATCCTGTGGACCTTTTAGTGCACCATGTTCCCTCCAGTGGGTATGGTTTCCGAGTTTATAATGGCAAGTTAGCGATACTACTTTCTTAGTATTGAAGCGTAGTGCCCCTTGTAGGTGGGGGGCCTTGGGGCATAGCCCAGTCGGCTTCCCTCAAAACCGCCACTACACCTAAGCAAAGTAATGCACCAGTGGTTACAAAACCCCTTTCCGTGACTGCCTATCTTAAGTTATGTTCAGGCCCAGCTCTTTAGTAGAACTAGGCCATCCATTATTTCATGAGATATATCTTTTTCATAAATTTGTTCTATGAAATTTTCTTCTTAACGACTTTGGCCCCTCTATTGTTACATCTGTCTCCCAATCGAACATAGTATGTTTTCAACCAGTTAAGTGTAACACTGATATTTGTGTAAACATAAAGCCACTCGAGATCTGACCCAAAAGGAGTTTGTTGATAGACAGCAATTCGTGTATTTGAAGATAGTTTCTTTTCTATTAAATTATAAATAGTTGATCACCTCAAATTCAAATAAATAGTTGGGAGGTATTATTTTTAATACTAAGAGAGTTGCACTGGATCTCTTTCGTAAAAATTCAATCGTAAGAAACGCATAATAGCTACCTTTTTTCATTGAGTAGTACAACACGCTTTTACTTTAAGGTGGATAGTTCTCGGAATTATTCTCCACTCTTCAAACAGACCACTCGTTCGAAGACTCAAAGAACAGCATAGAAACAATCTGTAAGAAACGTACACAAATACTATTGATGAACGTTTGAAATTTTTTTTAAAAACTGCACTTCTTCACTTACATGTCCACAGTACTCGAAAAGAAAAAGGGACTTTTCATATTCATGCTATCGCCCACTTCCTGGTAAACAAAGTCCAAAATGTTCACACCTCCAAGTCAAAAATCCACTTAATATCTATATATATATATATATATACATCTTTTAGTTGGTGTTAGAAATGCCTCTTGGAAAAAGTTAAATTGAAGAATTCGTCAAATATGTAAATCAGGGGAACTGCAGGAGCGATCCAAACGAGGATTTAAAGACTGCGAGTAGTAGAATTGAGATCACATATATTTTATAATCTATCTTAGCAACTTAGATACTTGTGACTTTAATGACTATTTCATGCTGTTGGAAATTGAATTTAACATCAATGACGATCAACATTTCTGGCGATCATCAGGATGATAACGACAAAGATTACAGTAAGAACGATTAAGATGATGACGATTATGGTGATGCTTATAGGTAGACTGTTCTTTCAACAAAAGTTACATTTCGTTGTAGATACGGAGATGTTGTTCCAGCCACAGACAACGGACGCATAGCAACTCTGATTTGGACACTTCTGTCCCTCTTGTATTTCAGTATGTGTATCGGCCTGTTGACAACTGCGATAATGGAAGGTGGAAAATTGTCCAAAGTAGGAATAACTATCGGTGGAGCAGAAGAGGTAAATGTCAAGAAGACAATATAACTTATTACTAGGTGGGTCGAGAAGGTTCCAACTACAACCAAAAGGTATAAATTTGATCAAAGACTTATTTCCTCTAATTTTGCCTATATTAAAAAGGGATATCATATTTCAGGCATGACAGAATCTAGAAAACTACATACAGGACTACAATTTCCCACTGGGCTTCTTTTGAGCTCTACCAGCTATCTTTGGTGATTAAAATCCTCGGGTTTTGTTCGAGCAGCATTCTAGAAGAATATCTTCAAGGTAGTGCTTTTTACCCTGCTCATCTAATGTCTCAAGCTGTCTTAATTCTTCTAGCTTTGCCATCTTATCCTTTATTGCCCATTGCTAAAGACTAGCAACAACAAGTTTAAATATCAAGTGAGGCAAGCAATAATCTTCCTTCTTTTTTATTCACTCTTACGGTTTTACTGTCTTCCTTGCAACACAGTGTTTACAACAAAGTGAGCTATCTGGAGTGCTGTTAACACCCTTTTTGATGTTGTATTATTTATGTTATTGACATCCTTAGATTGTGTTTTCAAGTGTCCAGAACAATTTCATATCTCTTCATTTCTTTCTAAACAATTTCTTTTATTGCTATCTCAGGGTTTTGTGCTTTCCTTTAGCTCCCACGTCTTCTATGCACAAAGCAAGACTGAATGGATGTGGGATGGCATAGTTCTTTTGTAGCGCCGTTTGTTGTCATTTAAACACATAGGTTAAAATTGTTTTAACGTAAAGCTAGATTACTTTTGCCTAATTGATTTTATAATTTAATCTATCTATATTCTGTAATAAAGGTTTTCAGTCTATCTTTACAAAATAGAATTCACAATATGAATATGATATTTTTAAATAGCACGAGAAAATGTTGTCATTGCCAAACCCGCACTGACTTTCGAAACAAATTTGAAATAGACTTACACTGTATTTATGTTATCTAAACCTCTGTTCTAAAATATCTGTTTCAAGGTTACTCAAACTGCCATTGATTACTTATAAAACTAGATCTGATTGTAGATCAAGGAGAAATCTTTGTTTTCAATTGCTTTTAAGTTTGACCCTTCCTGGTTTTGATGGCAGTTTAGCTAAGTCAGGTGCAAGGATGGGACTTTAGTGCTACTCAAAGTTTGATCATCGTCCAAATGGGCTTATTGGATTTATGTGTAAATTTTGGCCCCTTGATACAAAAGTTTTACCTTCTTTTTTTACTGAGGTAAGCATAGAATCGCATATCCTTAATATCAAAGCATCATAAAATCTTAAGTGGCATCATTTTAACCTTTTACATTTATCCTGGCGATGGTGCATTTTTCACGTAAGGTTTCCAGTGTCATTTGCTGTTAATGAAGTTTGTTTTGAGTAGCCAAACATATCCAAGAGAAAATAGTTCGGAGGTAAGGGTATGAAAAGGAAAGAACCTGTTTTTAATTACAATCTTCTAGTTAAATGGTCATTGGTCAACTTCACATAGCGTTGATTGAATTAAGTTAATTTCACTTCTGCTACAAGATAAGATATATTCTCAAAGTAATATCCTGCAATTACATCGTTTGTGTAGTGTAAGGGTTAGTAAAGGAAGGAAATATTTTTATATTTCTATCTAAACTTAATTTTTGTTAGTTAAGGTGGTAAACTGAGCTTGTTTGTCTCTCAAACTATTGTTTTCCAATTAAACGATTGGTTTCCAGAGACATTTTTTATTGATGAAGGCAACTTTTTTATGGATAAAAAGTTAAAACTTTGGAGACAAAAAAATGATCTCGAAAGCGTAAACGTTACAAAAATGGCGAAAAATGTGCTTGGGAGGTCACTAGCAGCTCTTTTCTAGTGCAGAATATGTTAGATGTAGTGTGGTTAGTCAAGACGTCAAGAATGGTTTACAAAGGAAATTGATATTTGACTAATTGGATCTTTCATGACAGATATTGAGGGCAATCTTCAATGATGAAGCACTTACAATCAAATCCAAATGAAATTTTTGAATTACGTTTGCCATCTTTCATTAGGTCAACTATACAGCACTTTCAATAGGCTAATACAACCTAAACAGTGGTAGTGTTATGGATTGTAATAACATCTTGATGATGGTCACCATTTCATTTTAAGACGAACTTTACTATTATTGACAAAATCAATCATCTCCAAGTGGATTTACGGCGGGGGTTTTCAATCTGGTAGACTTGACTCCTATGAGATTCACAAAGAGTTGTAAATGGGATCCGTTAAATTTAAAATTTGAAAAATGATAAAATTGTTTCAGGTTCTATTGTCGGAGTTAAAAATCACGCCAGATAAGTAATAAGGTAAGAAACGGACTGATCTTTGTGTTAAGTAAAGCGGGATGATTTGTAAGTTGAAACTACTGCTAACTAAACTCAACAAATAGACGGAGTTTCCTCTGATCGAATATTTTATTGAC
>JAAAKL020011862.1:0-13401 GCA_010016065.2 Carybdea cf. marsupialis auct. non (Linnaeus, 1758)
ATCATTAATTATAATTATTAAAGTATTTATAATCTTTTATTGATAATTTTTACTTATAATTATTAACGTATAAATAATTTTTTACTGATAAGAGAGGATTTGAAATGTTCAAGCTGGAAAGTCGAACTATAATGAAGATGTGTTACTACCTGAACTAAATTTTATTTCCCTGTTTGAGATCTTCTCTTCTAAGCGAAATGTCATACATCCTAAGCAATAACAGTGGGATGGTTGGTTTCCTCTCCAACAGAAATATACGCAATGAAAGATAATACAATATGAAACAACCTATTTAGTTAAGTATTTTTTTCTAGTAAAATTCTCTTACCATGATCATTCAGATAATTCGTAGACAGTAGACTTTGATCCTTAGGCAGATATACTCTATTTCGCATCCCTGTAAGCTAGAAACAGAACAGAAAAGTGGTAAAAGTCATTTAGATGGCAATTCTAAGGTATCTCTTGCAGTCTGTTTTTATGATAAATGGATTTAGGGAAGTGTAGCTTTGACCAAATTTTATTTCATTGCAGAGACATGTTAGGTTTCCACACGTCGAGGTGTTGCGAGGGAAGCCCTACTTCAGTGACCTACTTCTCATTAATAAGACGTTTTAAGGTCGCTCCGATGGTTTCGTAATTCTAGTCTAGACACTTCTTAGAATAAAAGGCAGAAATAATATCTGTGCCATCAGAAAGCAGACATGTTAGCAGGCGGAGGACATGGGAACATTGTCTCAAACATGGCACCGATAATGAGAGTAGAAAAGATAACAAAAACGAAACTATGTCAAGACTTGTCAAGTGTTATATATCAGTGTATATTAACTATTTTTCCGTATCCCTTAAACTTTAAGTTTGATAAGTAGAGCAATATCAGACTTCCGTAGTTAGAGAGATCATCATGTGGTTTGTTGATATGATCTAGAATCCTGGCCTTATAGTTTTTATTTTATCCTACGCTCGTCGATGAATCCTGGTATGAGAGGAAGTACATAAATAGATAGGGTCATTTGTACCTTGTAGTTGATTTCAAGTATTCGGATTCGAAAGGATCAAACACTTAAATGTAAAATGCAGTCGGCAGAAGCAGCTGTTGTTACCTGAAAGTGGCAGAATTGTTGAATAAAAAAAGCAAACAACAAAAAAAACGCGGGAAGGACCCAAAACGACTAAGCTATGCTTGATACAGTTCAGGATCAAAGAAATACGAAGACTGACGTCGAAATATAATCGATCTAAAGCAAGGATCAATCTTGCACGGCAGAAAAAAAACTTGAAAGTATTTCATACTGATAAACTTATATTGCGGTTTGTTAGGCTAGCCTTCTTCAGAGTTATTGTCTAAATTGTGTCTATCTCATTGAAGTTAATCTATTTATATGGTTTTATAGGTATTGACAAACAGGCCAGTCTCTTCAGCTACTCTTCTTTTGTGACGAACAAGTGTTGTGGCATTGGCTATGGTGTTTACAGCGATAGTCACCTCATTTCTATTATACGTCTTTCGGTTTTTACCGGGTGTCCCTCCGATTGTCTTGATTCATGGTAAACCATCAGTTTCAGTTTTTGTCGAGCGTGTATCTTAGGACACATTCAATGATAATACTAAAGAGCAATGTTCCTAGTGTATCACCGTATAAATAATGTATCTTAATCTCTTGGTTTCTATCAGAACTTCTTGTGTTTTTGGTCATCACGATAAATGCAGCCACTTTACGTTTATGAATGCCATATGACAACGAGATTTACTTTCAATTCCCCCTTTGAGTGACAGATTATGTTCAAATTGTGTTGAGGAATTGCTTCTACATCAGTGCCATGTCACGTTCATTGCCCGCGAAATTTTGAAGATTGTCTTTCAGTTTGACTACAAGATCTCGACATTGAACCGCTCTATGATTTTCTGCTACTGATCTAATTAACAGTTTTCCAAGCAATGGCGTATTGCTTTATTGGCACCTGAAGAGATCTCGACATTGAACCGCTCTATGATTTTCTGCTACTGATCTAATTAACAGTTTCTCAAGCAAGGGAGTATTGCTTTATTGGCATCTGAAGACATGATGAGGTGAATCATCTACTAGATATTCCTTTTGAGAACGCGTAAAATTCTAGAATTTTAGAGATGTACTTTGCTAAAATAGTAAGAGATGTACGTTGCTAGAAGGATTTTTAACCATAAATGTACTTTCCTAGGATCAAATTAAGGTTAGGCTTAGGGATAGGGTAAGAGTTTAGGGTTATTGTTAGGGTAAGGGGTTAGGGTACTAGTATTTACGCTCACAAAGGGATCCTAGAAAAGTACATCTTGACAAGAAAATTTCTATAATAGTATAACCTGGGAATTCTAAGTTAGTACATCTCTAAAATTTTAGCATTTTATAGGGTCCCATTCCTTTTAACGTTCGTTTTCATTGGCGTGCTCTACATCCCAAAGAAATATGACGAATGTTTTTTATCAAGGTGGACATGCTCAATGCATTTGTTAAGCCTAGTATAAGTAGCCTTTTGTCTTATCAAATATCGAAGTTAATAAGCTAGCCGTAATTACGTTGTTCTGCTATGGACCTTACAGGGCTGATGGCCTACGTATACAGGTTTTTAGTACTATTATTACTCAGTCTACATACATCCGATAGATATTTGACTCAGTAACATTTTCGTTGGTCATGTTTAGCAAATTTGTGCCCTTACCTGAAACATAAATCCCCTCTTGATACAAACATGGCTACTTGCGTACTGCAGATCAATTGCTATGTTACCCTATTAACTTTAAGATTTAAACTACAACAGAACTGCACGTTATAGTACATCTCTTTGGAGCTTATATCATCACCATCATCTTTCGGCCTTGGCAGAGATAGACCTCGCTACACCCTTCCAGTATTCCCTATCTCTCATGGCTTCTAAAAGATCTTCCTTGGCAATAGATGCATCTCGATGTATCTTGTCTGGAAAGGTTAACTTATGAGATCGATTGTGAAGTAATGGATGTCTCCATAGCACAAATGATGAAACAAGTTCATCTGTGGCACGTGCACAATGCCCAGCAAAACTGGACACGTCTCTTCTGAACTAAGGTTGAAACTCTTGGTAGGTCTCCATATATCATTTTTAGAGTTCAGTGGTTTCGCCATGAAAGATTAAGTACTCTTCTAAGAAGACGAGTATAACATCTGTCTAAACGGAGCTGTTGCTTTGCTGAAAGAGTCCAAGTTTCAGATCCACATAGTAAAATTGTTTCAATAAGTGCGTGAAAAACTTGGATTCTGATCTGGAGTAAGTTCATGTTTAACGAACTGTTATTTGCACATAAAAATCTCCTTTTGCTCATTTTTATGAACTGATGCAAGACATATATACTATAGTATTTAATCTGTCTTTTGCCACTCAACCATCACCGTCTCTAGAAACTCGACGTCGTTTAATCAAAAGGTGATACTTAGCATATAATCTAAGCAAAATTGAGGATAAAGTGTAGTGAGGTTTAAATATGCTGCAAAGCTCTTCAAAAGTTCAAGCAGCATTAAACCTGCGCTTATGGTCAACAGAAAGCTGCATGCCCAGTGAACAGCATTCAAGTTAGATTGAGAATTTTTATACATAACCAAATAAGTAATGCAATGTGAAGAATAGGTTGATCTTTAGATATTTTTGAAGAGTGACTGCCCCCTCTCCTAAGTGCTCACCTTCGTACGCATTAGAACTGCCTATAATAAACCAATGTAAGAAACGTATTAGCAAAATAATGATAATTTATTGATGGTATTTTAATGCTTAGTTAACAAAATAAAATCTCATAAAAATTGACACTTGCCTTCATGGCTGTGTGCCATCCTTTCTCTACTGAAGATCCTGTTGCCGTTATATTTTGCGATGATAACAACATGCAATATATCTCTAACTCTTGATGTAAAGTTTTGTGTCTGGTTGATTCACATTTGATGTTTTGTGTGCATGAAACAATACACTCAGATATGGTACTAATCTCCTGCGTCAGAACATTCACGTTGTCTAACTGGTTATCGTCTATTCTCCATAAGCTTTCTTTGACAAATAACCCTAGCCTTTCATATTGAAACTTGGCTATAGTAACAAAACGGAAGAAACTGTACAAGAATACAATTATCATCCCTGTCTTGACCATTCTAGAGAGATGGAGCTTTCCAGGAAGGTTCATGTTGTCAGTGTTGAAGACTCAGTATTTAAAACTAAATCTGATAAGAAACAGAATCTTAATAGCTGTTTAGGAAATCCGCTAATATATTGTGCGACTCCTCTCAGGTTGTACTTGGATTAATTGTTTTATCAACATCCTTGTCGCTCGAAGTTAGTTTACATGACGATGACAATTTCGCATTGATGGTATTCGAAAAGATAATAAATGTAATGGAAACTAGAACATTAATTATTGACTATTGCTTTGCAGATGGTCTTATGTCAGAACGACTACTGGCAGCTCTAAAATCCACTTGACTATAAAAATTACAGTGCTTAAAAAGTGGTGCTACATATACCTCAGCATAAGCCTTTGGTACAAAGTGACCCGATGTCATGAATTTCCTTGTTTCCTTTTAAACCTTTTGTGTTAACATTATGGCAGTTCATGGCAAAGCTATTATGGTACCAGGACCATAGCTACGATTTCCGAAATGATTTGTTTGTGTGTGTGTGTGAGTGTGTATGTGTGTGTGTGTGTGTGTGAGTTTGTGTGTGTGTGGGGGGGGTTGTACGTTTAAGAGGAGGGGGGTGGAACTGTCTTAATGAATGCTTAGAATCCTTGATTGTGTCTTAAAGAGAAAACGTCGAAGCGTGAAAAGTGAAAGCGATTTAGAAAGTCTTATCTATCTTATCTTATCTCTCCTACCGTAATTGATTTTCTGTAATAACAAATATCAGGTGCCGTTAAGTGACACAATTCAACAATCAATAAGGGGAAAAAGCATTCATAATTCAATACACGGCACTACCTGTGGCTGAAACGCATACAGCTGCGTTCAGCTGGTTTAGACACCTTCGATAGCTTTGAGGAAATAACTTCAATGTCCAAACCAATGAAGATAGCATAAGAGCAAAGTTGAGTTGAAGTTGCCGTTTCTAAGCTAACGGATTAATTTTGAAAACTTGTAGTGTACCTTTGTTTAACAGCGGCCATGTGAAGAAGACAACATACGAAATATTCCTTTGTTTTAAATGACAAATTCTATTCTAACTAATTTAATCAAGATACACGATTACTCCTTAAATGTTTATCTACCAAGATAGAAATTTTTACCTCTCGCATCTTCGTTCTATATTGATTTTCCATGTGTATTGAAAAGCTTTTATATCCCTCATGCAAGAAATATTCTCAATTGCTGAAATTGAATACAACGTAGAGGACTGCATAATTGACTGCTAGGCGTTTGCAAATATCGTTTAATAATCTCAACACAAAAATTACTGCTTATTTTATTAGTCTTGTTGTGATTATGGCTCTTTGGTCTACAGCTTTTCTCTGATCTATCAAGAGGATTGTTTACAGTTGTATAGAGCGCTTGCAGATAAGGAAGAACGTAAAAAGAATACATGGAATATTTCACTGAAATAGCAATTTCAAAGTAAAGGTAGACTGGATGAAAATGACGAGATTTGGGTAGGGTAGCTTCTATACCGAAGTAGTAAGTCGCTAGTGCTACGTAACAAATGTCACGTCACAAATGCTACTTGAATCGTTGAGGCCCCTTTTACACGGGACCTGAACTAAACCGGTATAGGTTAGTATGGATCCGATCCCATTTATATGTTGTTAAGACGGGATCGGATCAAAAAATCTGCAAGCACTTTTTATTAACCAAATCAAGAGTTCATTCCATCGTAATTTGAGCAACGATAATATAAAGCATTGAAATGTTAACAATAGGTGTCAGAGATTGACGCGTAAAACTGTGCGAAATAGCGAAAACATTTTTGTGCTGAAAAGTCTCACACTCCTCAGACTTTAAAGTTACACGCCACCTGATGCGATCCTTGAGGCATGCCACGTCGATGTAGACCCCCCTCAAAATAAACCCTTAATATTTAGCCCTCTACAATTTTAAGACATTAAATCCATGCCTCTCGGTCAACGAAGACAATCTTTTCTAAACAACAAATTTTCTCTCTGGTTGTTAAATCTGCATCATTCTGTAAGTTACAATATACAAAAAATGTGAGATTTACTTTCGTATTTGGAGGTTTGACAAGAAAATGTTCTATTTTCCATGATGCATCAGTTCGGTATACCGTTAGTGAGCCGGAAACGTCTTCCACATGAGCTTGTGCAATAAATGCAGTTATTTAGGTATCCCTAATAGTTTTACATTGATTACTCATATTTTTCTTCACCATTCTTTGGAATGCATTGAATAATAAGAATATCATCATTCTAGCTAAATTTTAAATCCTTTGACTTGCGACAGCAAGAATCCATACCCTAAATTTTGATACTTCTGTAAAATACAAATGATTGTTGCCTGGCTTACACATGTTTGTTCCGCTAACTACAAGTCCTTGAACAACCTTTTGGCCTAAGTGATTCTTACACACTAGTGGTGACCCTGAGTCTCCGATACCAACTGTAGACCTTTGATAAGGACCTTTCATGCCTCCACAGATGGTGCGAGAAAGTCCAGTTGGAAAGTATGGACTACCATGCAAATTATCGTCTATTATGCATTGAGCTTTATTCATGATTGGAACGTCCATTTCCATTAGCCAATCGGATACTTGGTAAACGTCATTTAGTTGCTCCTGAGGTGTTCTAAATTCTGTTACTGACCCCCAACCTGTGACGAAAAGAAAATATGATCTAGTGGAGATATTTTGTAAAGAATATCAAACTAGTTGGTTTAGTTTAATTCTATAATTATTTCTTATTGTTTCCATTTCACCATTACCTTTTTTTCACCATGTTGACTATGTTTGTATTTTTCTTGTATCAATCAAAGTCAATATCCACTCCTATAAAATCAGAAATCTGAAAATTGTACAGTTGAAATTATGTGGTACAAATGTATATTATTATTACTATTACTAAAGTTGTTATTATTATTATTGTCATTATTTGCTTGCTTTTTCCCCTTCCTTTTCTTTCTGTTTTTCAATATGTTCTAATTGTTGTTGTGACAATGTGAAGTCAATATCCTCTCCTATTAAGTCTGGTTGTCCCTTTTGTAATGAGTGAAAACAGTGAGAATCATGTGCACAAACTTAAATCCTATTTTTCTGAAAAGTTACAGAATGAATATATGACACTGAAGTTTAAATTACTTTCATGGTAGAAGTACAAAAGCAGACTGATACGTTCTATAATATGGGAAACTAAGCTTCGTAATTTTGGACTTTTATGAGATCGACAGAGCCCAAATAGAAGCCTTTGAAGTATGGTATTGTAAAAGATTTATTTAGAATCAGTTGGACAAAGAAGAATACAAATGAAGGCGTTCTACAGTAAACTGGAGACGAAAGTGGCCTCATAACAATCCCAACAACACAAGCTGACCTGTCTGTACCACATGGATATTGGCATCTTTTTGGTTATAATTCCCGATACGAGGTCAAGAGGAAAGTAAGAGATGATATTTTATGACATAATATAAAAAAGACTTAGGAAGAAGGTACGTGAGATAATATAATTTGCCTAGTATAGAAAAAAGTGGAAGAAGGGTGTGTAGGCGGCGGCAATCCATTCAAAAATCTAAGAGATCTGCAGGTTAAGTAGAGTTATTGACTTAAATTATGTATTGTGATATATCATTTAAAGAGATAAGATCTCTATATTATTTGGGGTGATTTATTACGGAACATATATCTTCTATGCATGCCAACTTCAGATGACATAAACTGGTGCCTAAGTTATACTGTCGTAAAAGCTATTAATGCATAAGATGTGTATTAGAACCTTCAGTAAAATTTTCCAATCATGAATACATTTTAAAATAATAATTTAAATCAATTTCATGAGAGTTATGTTTGATTAGATAGTTTTCCTATCTTACGAAAGGTTTAACGTTTTGCTGAATAATTTTGCATAGAAAATGTTTTTCCCAGTTTATAGCTCACTGGCTGTTTATTTAGCTTGCTTATCCTGGGAAGGCTGATAAAACCACAACACGATTCAACGCGTTTCTATACCTTGGCAAGGCTTCTTCATAATTACCGAGGGCACACGTTATAGAGGTAACCGAATTATGGGTTAATGGCTACGTCACGTACATCTGAACAGTTAAATGACGAGGGGTTACAGCGGAATAAATCAAAGGCATGGATGAGCTAGACTTAATCGATATGTTGTTGAAACCATGCAGGCTTAAATTACAATTAAAGGTGCCCCTCTTTTCCAATGAATTCAATTAAGCTGCTCTGGCTGACTTCCGGAGTTGTTTTCTGAGGAAATACTGCACAAAAACCGGTAAGTAACCTCTTCATATCTAGCAAAGTGGAAGTAGCAGCGGTAATGACCAACAGATATATACTGAGCAGAGTATTCGTTTGAGAGAGAGCATCTATCAACGAGTCTGTAATGAAATGCGTTACAAATGGAAAAATCATAAACTACCTTCGAAAGCCTAACGAACATTTATTTTTCAAGGCGAGTGCTGGGTTGTTATGTATCAAATATGTGAAAATATTACAAACGGCTTGTGATAAACTCTTCTACGTATTATGAAAAGTCATATGCTAGTGGTAGGAAGACTCCAAATGCGATATGATTTTTGCAAATGGCCATGGAGAAGAGAGTCCGGTTTTGAAGGGGAATTTTAAGCTTTTGTGATTTTCTTGTCATTGTGGTTTCAATATGGACTTTGCCTTTATCACTTTTCTTAACGAAGAGAGAATACTATCAACGTTTACGACCTCTTATTATAAAGTCCATGCGTGATTGCTTTCGATGCCTTCTCCTGCTACGGTCCCGATAGAATGGCACAAAAGCCATCAAGTTGCGTTTTTCTAAGTTAAATTTGCTATAAGAGCACTTTCAGCAACTGTTAAGTCACTCATTAATGCATCCCATCACAAAAGCAAGTTAACCACAGTCACTAATCCTCGAGCACCGTGCGGTGCGTAGAGCCAACTTGAAATACAAGTGCTCGCCAGTGCTGACGATCGGCAGCCACCTGCTCCGCTTGAGGTAGAGGCAGTCCACAAGATAGCAGATCTTTGGCGACGACATCAAGCCATCCAGTGCGAGGTGCTCCTCGTGAGCATCTCCATCCTGCTGCAGACAGACTAAAATCCAGGACCTCGCGGTTGGATGACTCGGAGGCAGGAGCAGGACATGTCCATACCATCGCACCCTTCTTTAAGCGGTTAAAACTGAGACTTGAGGTTGTTGCGTCCGCTCACGTAGCTCTTTTACCGACGCTTCTGGATTGTATTGGACAATTATCAGTGCAACTCATACCGATGCATAGCTTTCATATTGGTATACATATTGAATTTATAATAAGGTCAAACTTTGTCTAAATTCTTGATCTACATTTTCGAAAATACTTATAATAATGCAATGGGGAAGACCTCTTCATCAGCCTTTTTCTACGTAATTTTCAAATATCTGAGCCAAAATTTTTAATTTTTATGATATTTTATGGGAAATAATTTGACAAACTCCCGTTAATGGCTATCCCTTTACTATGTGAAAAATTCTTCAATACCATCGAATTACTTTAAATGTTGTTATACGAGTCGTTCATAAACTTTTGCCTTCTTCCCACTATTTCAAATTACTAACCAGGTATCACACTCTTTTTCAGGAATAACAGATATCGTTATAAATTTTATGTCTTAACTTAAAAGGGAATGTTTGAAATCATATTTTAGGTAACGGATTACAAAGATTTGCATGCCAACATTTGTCCAAATTATCACACAAAATACAGTTCGAGCGCCTCTTAAAATGAAGGCAACTTTATTCAAAGCATTCTCTCATTCCTTATGAACTGATTTTGCAACCCTTATGAACTCATCACTCACTACTTAGCAACTGGTCATGCACTACATAAAAGCTGATCTGCACCCTTATCAGTACGGACAACTCCGGTTAAATCTCACAGAGTTAGAGGTATCTAGTACTCATCTCATTTGCTATAATACAGCTGGAGATGAAATGCAAACATATATTTTCAAAATTACTACTCTAGATTACCTGCAACTTTGCATACGATGTTGGGATTCAATGAAATATCTTCATTTTGTGGTGGTAAGCGAACGAAGATATCCTGCCCAACTACAGGTGTTGCCAGCTGCAAGAGTGCAATGTCATTTTCACACGAATAGTGTGTGCCCTTTCTGTTGTAGGGAATGATAAAATTCGGATGCATGATAATTCTGGAGACTGTAATATTATTTCCATCAAAGACTGAATATCGTGTGGTGCGCCCTACAGAACAAAACATGGTAACAAAAATCAAGTTAGTGCATTTAATCGGTGACATACTGTTATTGTTGTAGTTTTAAGTTCCCGTCAAAAAAATTAATGTCGTCCCGGATATTGATTTGTGGTGAGTACTTTTCTGTTCATGATAGATGTTTAGAGGCCTTCCAAACTTTAACCTATTAAAACTGGGAGTCCTCTTAACGGTCAAAAGTGGGTGGGGTGGTACAAGATTAAAGCATAACCTCACTATGGGATGTTATTGCCTCTCTTCATATTTTTTTAAAGGATACTAGAGGAATAGAACACATTTCACCACAAGGAATCAAACTAATGACCAACTCATTCAGAGCCTGTGGTTTCGCAGGTATCGCATGATTACGACTTATATGTTCTAGTCGCCAAATAAGCTTCTGATCTCTCTATCGCTGGTCTAGCACAGTGAGTAAGTGGAAGCCATCACCTACACTTCAGGGATAGACATTTTAGGCATTTCAGAAAGAGCCATCTGTCACGACCACCAGGCATAGAAGGTATCAAGTTTCAAGATAGAGGCTTCTTGTGCTCAAGAACGAAGATGACATCAAACTTAAAAAGGAACAGAGATAAGGGTTGGGTAAGAAGGGAGAAATAAAACTAGTTAAGGTAGGCTCCTCAGAATAGAAAATACATTTTTTCGCTTCGTCTATTTCTAAGATCCACACGTTCATTAGGAGTATTACCGTTGAACATAATGACTCACAATACGAGATATAGATTGAAACTTGAACTGTAACTCCAGCGGCGGTATCCAATAATTAAAATAAAACGAAACAGGTGGATGCGAGCAACTAAAGAAAGCCTGCTTTAGATGGGCTACATGATGGGTGATAATCGTACCCTACGAAAACAAGAGTCCAAGTGAGTCAAAAACCTCAGAAAAACAGGACGATGATACAAAGACAAAAGAATAGCTAAATTGAGAAATCAATAAATAAAAGGAAAGGTATGGAAAAAGTATAAAAAAATATATGGCTAAATATAAGTAAATTATCGAAAGGGCAACTGCAAGTGAATGAGGAAAAGACACAGTATGTATTCATGTAGAACCCCAAAGCCGTTTGCAATAACAATCGGCCAAGCTAAAAATAATAGACGAACATAAGAAAAGAAGTACGTTAAGTGAAAGTAGACTTAGATTTACATATTATATGAAATCGGTCATCTGTATACAATTTTGTACAGTCGGGATTTTAAAGCAAGTGCTGCCCTATGGTAGAGCCACATTTCTTAGCAGTGATTTCCTTGTTTGAAACACAAGCTGTTTGTTTCCTTGTAAGACCTGATACTTGTCGAATACAGAACGGAACATGTTGCTTAATTCTATCAACTAACCTCAAAGTCGTGCTTCCGAAATATCCCGCCTCACATTGGCAAGAAATTTAGTACGCCACAATGCTGCAATTTGTAGACGGCACACGGTTTTTATGGTTAATCGAGGACGCTGTCTTAAAGGTATAAACAAGGCGCCGGGTCACAGCGCCGAAGCACTTCTCTACGACCATTCTGATCTGTTTTCAAATCGAAGCGAAACGTTATCAAACCAGGGCAGTTTTAAGTACACGGGACATTTCTTTGGTCCAAAATGTTTTTCGCTAGAAAGCAGAGATTACTTTCTCAATGATTAAGTTTATAGAATCTTCAAGATACCCGTTAGACAGAAAAATGTTTTAATGTACCAATTTCTGGCAACAATTTTTCTTTTGAACAGATCATTAGTGCGCTGTAAACCAAGGTTTTGATGAGATCCACCTTGTATGTTTTGAGGCAGAAAGAGGCCCAAGAAATGTATTGACCAGAAAATGTAGGTTTACTATACACACTGGTTGCGAATTTTGTGTAGTTCCTCTCCACGAAAACGTCATTCCTTATTCCGTATACGGATGACCTCTTCCGTATAATAGGTGAAGCTAGTTCTGGCTTTCATTTAGTCGTTCTCGAATCCGTCTATACCAAAAAGTTGCTTTGTAGAGAAAGTGAATTTGGTTTTTCATTGTGCCTTTTCGGTCAAAAATTCAATTCCACAGACATTGATTGGTCAAAACAACACCAAACTGGCAGTCAGAGTTCTGATTGGCTACTATTAAAACGCATATGGGTGTACATTTCAGGCATTTCTTCTCAATTTCAATTCTGACGATTTTGTACTTTGAGGAGTGTCAGACGAAAAAGCCTTTCAGAAATAAAATGTTTTTTGCTATTTCGTACAGTTTTTTTGTTCTGTACTATACGCAAACGCTTTAGCTATTGCATAGACTTATTGGAATGTATCATTTTACAGTTCGTATTTTAATCTATATTTCATACTGCAAGTGCTTGCGTTCAGAAGAATAATTTCAATAGTTCTGAGGAATTCTCAAATAGGCGAAAAACATATTTTAACAGTAAACATTTTTGAAACATATTTTCCTTTTTGGGCGTGTCCTCTATATTGATTGCCAATGCGTTTGCCACGTAGTCAGAAACAAAAATATTCAAAGGCCGACAAAACCCTAAGGTAGGCTATGGTACTCCTTATGAAGGAGAACGTGTTCGCAGAATTTGAATAGTGCATAAACAAATTCTCCCTTCGAATTATGCAGTACGTCCGTGAAGAGGACATGTAGATTTATTCTTTGTTTAAAGTTGAAATGTTTGAAGTAGAATAAGAGTTAGCAGATGTAAAAATGATCAGTGTACCGAGTTAAGAGCAAAAATGGCAAATTATACATATATTCAGATAAAGTAATGTTTAAATTATACTATATTTACTATGTTTAATCACTATGTTACCTTTTTAGAATGCTACCCATAAACTACCACAATTAGGTTACCGCGGTCGAACAATTTGATTTTGTTATTTGCAATTAAAAAAGCATCAACATTGATTTGATATGTGAATTACTTATTACTGAATAATTTATAAAACGATGCAAGTCTATTTTAATTTGATGTCCCCTATTCAAATTTTATCCCTTTCATACAACAAG
>JAAAKL020011863.1:0-13400 GCA_010016065.2 Carybdea cf. marsupialis auct. non (Linnaeus, 1758)
AAATGATTAAAACGAATTATACTGATACTTTGTAAAGTTCTAGCTATTGATTTTCTATGCCTTCCTCACATTACTATCGTATGATTCATGCTTATTTTTTGCTTAATTACGACATCAGCGCCTTCCCTGGAAGTCTATTGTTCAGATTTAAAGGGTCGGTTGAAGGGGGTACGAAAGTAAAATAGCGCCAAAAAGTGGGCTAGTGGGAAGGATGCGAGAGAGGACGCAGGAGGAGAACTATACTGGTGAGGTAATAGCTTATCACTGCATCATACACCATAAAACTGTTCCGAAGATTGACCATGTAATGAGCACTGTAACGCAAACCGTAAACTTTATCCAAGCTGAAGGGCTAAATCACCGGCAGTTTCGGTGTTTGTATACATTCCTTATCATACAGAGGTGCGTTGGCTAAGTCTCCACCGTTTTGAAGGATGAAAAATGGAAGTGCGAGTCGGCGTTTCCGGCCGACATAAAAGCTCATATTAACGCCTTAGATCTGTAGCTCCAGGGACGTGGCTGCATTATCACTGACATGTATGACGCAGTGAAGGCTTTTCAAGTGAAGCTCCTTTTATGGGAGACACAAATGCAACAGTGTAACTTGCCTCACTTTCCCTGTTGTCAAGTAATGTTGAACCAAGTCAGCAGAACTAGGTTCCCCATAACGCACTTTGCCGACAAACTGAGCACACTAGGCGCTGAGTTCGCATGGCGTTTTAGTGACTTTGAAGGACAAAAAAGAGTTTTCAGTTTCTTCGCATTTGCCGTCAATGTTGAAACTTCACCTGCGCAGATTTGAATGGAACTGACTGAGCTACAGTTTAATGGGACACTGAAGGCAAAGTACGACACTGCAGGGACCGCACAGTTCATTCACTCCATCCCTGCAGCAATGCTCCAGCTCCGTCTTTATGCGGCTCGAGCCTTCTATGGGAGTATATATCTATGTGAGCAGCTCTTCTCTGTGATGAAGATTAACAAAACAGTACACAGAAGTCGTCTCACTGATGAGTACCTGCAGTCCATCCTGAGAATCTCCACAACACAGGACTTCACACAAAACATAAAACAACTTGTTGCCAAAAAAAGATGCCAGGTGTCCGGCTGCGATGAGAGCATATGATCAGATCAGAGTCATAAGAACAAAGAAAACTGAATCATTAGAATTGTTATTGCTGAAAAGCTCAAATTTTATTTATATTTCCATGTTTGTAGCATGTTCATATTGGTAACTTGTATAATTTTGACAGGAGATATTTTAAGGAGAGCAAAATCTTTTGGGATAATCAAGATTATTTTTTTAATATGCATCGACATAGGTGCAAAAAAACTTGAATGTTATTTTAATGTTAAGTTGTATAATTTGTATGTTAAGTTAAGTTCTGAAGTTGTATAATTTAACAAGATATTTTTATGTAGAGCAAAACATTAAATATCAGTTATTTAAGGTTTAATTTTATTTCAGAATAATACTCCTGTCTGTTTTTATCTACATTTACGGACAAAAACCTTTAGTTTTAGTGTGTTCAATAAATGCTTATCCTGTGCGGATTGAACTAAAGAGTGTTTTGAGTTTAGCCCCTTGTGCAACTGAGTTTGACACCCCTGGTTTAGAACATAATGGTATCATTGGTTATTGAATGTCAGAGTGAGAAGTAATGGCATCAGATTGGCTACATATTGGCATATAATATTACTTTCTACGCATTTTTATACCTTTCTCTTATGTAAGATTTTACTGAATAAAGTCGAATAATTGTGCCAAGGCAATACTGGATGTCATCCTATGGTACCACACCTCTCGATCAAAAATGCAATCTGCACTTCCATTGATTCCTCATTTGACTCTCCAATACTAAACTTTCAAAATTAAACCTTCTTGGGCATGCCTGCCCCTTGCTCCCACATTTTACTGCTTCCTAACTTTATGATTTTAATACCTTCCTCTCTAGCACCACCTTTAAAGTAATGGTACTCACCAAAGGGTGCTTGGACCCACTAGGGGTGTGCAATTAGTTCTTAAGGGTGTTTGAATGGTAGGAGCATTTCTCACTTAATCTCAATCTAGTCATCTGTAATGCATAATTTTCTTTTCAGTTACATAGGTGATAAGCGTAGGAACACACTCCCTTTGGTGTTTAAACGAAAAAATCAATATAAACATATATTCTTTTCATGTAAGAGCATGCAAGAACTGGTTAACAATTTGTAAGGGGTGCAAGAGCTGATTAACTGACTTTGAAAAGGGGTGTGCAAGGGAAAAGGTTAAGAGACACTGCCCTAACGCTACACTTACTGCATAAATGCTGTCAAATGCTGGTTGAATTTACCTGTTTTTCCTGTTCTACTCTGTTAATTACTGCTGCCAATCAAATCTCTGCATCAATTTCAAAAGCAATTCTATCCAGTACGAGCCTTGCTCCCACGCTATTTCATACATTGCTTTACAATGTACAGTGTGCTCTACAAAACTGATTTCAGTAGCCTTTCTTGGTTCATTTAGTTCATTTCACAAAGCTCATTTATACTAAGGACTGTGCTGTCTAAATTGATTCACTTTATTGTTCTTTTCATGTAAAGACTATACTGTGTTAAGGAGATTCCTAAGTTGTAAAGAATCTCCTAACTAAAGGAAAAAAGCAGGTTCCTATTGCAATCAACAAGGATGAACGGGGAATATTTGCAGTGCAAAAGATGTAACACCATAAAGTGAAAAACTTTCTTTGCAGTTGTACTCACCCTCCTTGCCCAGTTGACAAGGTCATCAATTCCAGCCATAACAAATTCTAGAAGAGATATACATGCATGTATTTCAAAAGAGAAACAAAAATATGCAGAGTAATGAGCACACAGACAGCTGAAAAGGGTAAAACTACAAATAATTTGAAAGTTTAATAGGTATGAGTATTAGAGTAGCTGGAATTTTTTTACTGCGGCTCTACGTCTCCAGGAACCTTAGTAGCTAGCCACTTGATGCAAATCTCTGATCCACAATCATACATTGTTGCAGATCTTTGGAGCAATGCAAACTCAATCCTTTTGTGAAAAATGTTATGATGTTGATCTTACTGATAATAATCTGGAAATCAATGGTAAAACCTACCACAATATCATGTGAAACTACTTTCAGAGTGTATTTTCAAGAGAAAAATGCTGCAAGTTTTAACTCTACGCCTTACATAGAGTTCCTGCACAAATAGACAAAGGAGGATGGCCACTAATCTTTAAGTAGTAGATGTTAGGAAAATTGCTGAAAATTCTACGGAATTTTCATATTTAGGTTCCAGTATTGTGACATAAAGTTCCCTACAAGAGAAAATGACATGTGATGCGATGAAGCATCAAATATGACTGTTTTGGGATTCAATCTTGAAAGTTGAAACTTGGTCTGCACAATCTTGAATTTTCTTTATGATGAGGACCTTCTCATAAATAATTTAAGCATAAGTTAATAAATAAATAAATAGATAAATATACATATTCAAAAAGTTGGTTGGTGGTACAAAACAATAAAACTACATGAAACAGTGAAAACAATTATTGAAATGGAACATATTTATTTGAGCAAAATCAAGAACTTGAATTTGGTTGTCTAATGCTGGATATGTACCAAAACACATGTCGATACTTGAAAAAAAGGGAGCATAACCTTAAAAGAAATAATCAACAAATTCAAAGCAACCCCAGAAGGAACATTTAAGTGAGATATGAAATACTGATCTTTACTATGATAAGCGGCATAACATATGATGAATACCATTACATCTCACCTCAATTTACACAGATGATATATGATGATAAATTGAGTTAATTTTAAGGCTGCAGCCCAACCCTAGGTTGTAACTATTAGAAATCAACTTCATTTTGCAATACAAACTAACATGAAAGTAAATTGTAATCAGTCACAGAACTTTAGGCTCTACCACCAGCAGTTCAAAAAGCTACAAGAAATTCCCATAAGTAACCTACACGTATTAAGGGGGTTACAGTGAAAAGTAAAATTGCTCAATAAAAAAATAGTATGTTACAAGCTACTATCCCAAATGAGGTACCACTGTGGCCTAGTGAATACGTTCTTGGCCTTCCAACCAAAGGGTCAGGGTTCAAATCCCAGAAGGACCATTGGTGATGTCAGGAAGGATATCTGGTCTTAAAGTGCTCTAGGTTCCAGTACCAAGTCTCTGGTACAAAGGCATTGACAAACCACATAAATAGAAAAAGAAGATTTTAAATGGGCAAAAAGAAGAAAGCATAAGTCTACTTACCAACTGCATTGTCTACTTTCCCTTTAGGCTTTGTTAATGCAGTACTCTGTGCTCGATATGGTACCACACTATAAGCATAAGTGAAATGTCATGAAGATAGTTTATTATCATACCATAACACATTCAGAAACAAACATTTTAAAAACATATCAAAATTCTGGGGAAAAGATCTGGTAAGTATTTTGTGACCATGGTCAAATAAAACTGTAGAAAATCAGGTAGAATTATAGGTCATTATTAAAACCCAGCAGGCCTTGCTTCCTTTTTCCTTCAAGGGCAAATGTGACTGCTTCACCACTTGCTATTAATAGTGACAGCTTGTAGTTACTTCCCTTCTCCCTTATCATAGATACTCGTCATGATTCTATCCTATGGAAACTATTTACTGCATAAATAGCATGGTCTATTGAATGAGCTAATGAGTCAACAATATCAAATTGACAGATTCCCTACCTCCCTGCAGCATTGTTGGTAAAATCGTGGGTGGATGATAGGGTACCTGCAAAATCTACAAAGATTAATAGTGATATACAATGGGAAAGAATACCTTTATATGCTTAACTACAATCTTGACTACATACCTGTTGGCTGTGTTTTGCAAGAGGCTCACTGCCCTGATGACCCCAAATCTCAGTGACACTTTAAGGGAAGAAAAAGTAAGCTGGCATAAGCATATATACTACATTTACAATGACCCAGGCTACTATACACTTAATACCATTATACATTGATCTGTTATACAGCAGATTGACAGTGACAATCAATAGACAACTCAAATATGAATCATAAGATTAGGACAAAGCAAATCATGTGGAATTATTGTGGTGATGCCATTTACACCTTTCAATGTTCTAATTAAAGCAGTGGTATACATACTATGCCTACATATGTGGGGTATTCAATAGTATGTGCAACCCTTACATGAGACAGTTGACTTTACACTTAAAACAGAAGGTCTCTGAATTTCCTTTTTCTGTTTTTCAAAGTTGTTTTTTTTAAATTCGAGAATAGGCAGCTAAAAGACTTCATGAAAATATATTTTCTAGCTTTACAGACATATATTTTTCATTTCTATAAAAATATTTTGTCTGTCAACCTTGACTGATATCTTTCATGTCCATGAATGGTTCAACCAACACAAGTTAGATTATGGTGGCAACTAAATATTCTTCTGAAGGAAATTCGATGATTCCCTGACCTTCAGAGAATGGGGAATGGGCAAGAAACTCTGATACAAGTTTACCAGTAAGAAATCTAAATATCTGACCAACTAACTATGGAAATCATGTTAATCAGCATGACCAAGTGCTTTTTCCAGTACAGCTCTGTAAAGATAACATATGTCAGCTCTTCCATAAGACAAAATCACTGAGCTGTATTCCTAGTAAGTGAGAGTGGCGCACACTTTTCTGTTATCCAAGATAAGATCCACTTGTAAGGATACGATTTTCCCTTTCTACATAAAATAATTAGGATGTCCATAGAGTTTAATGGATATACTGGACTACTGGTAATCATACATGAAAGTTTCTTTACTATGTCCATCGTTTTAAATTGAAAAAAGTATAACACACTTTGTCAGAATCCCCTCTGTATCCAAAATGAATAATGAAAAGTCACTCTCAGCTTTGCATTCCAAGATTTACTCTTGAAAGGAAATATTTGGTATGTGGTTACATGCCAAAGACAATCCTTGTGATAAGGCTAGTAAACAACATGACGGAACCTTCATTTGTAGAAGGGAATCCAATCTTTGAGCTTATCTAAACAGCAAATACATTCTTGCAAGACAGCAAGCAATTTCTTACTGGAAGCAATATTAAGTAGCCATTCTACTTAACCATCACATTGTAACAGTGATGAAAAGTATCTTCAAAAACTTCTCAGGGCAAGTATTAAGAAACATTGGAGAGGCATCAAGCCTCATATACTATATGGAGCAGTTCACCAATAGAGCCGAAGTCCACAAACAAAGCAAACACGTTTAAACATACACTAAAAGAAAGTTTCTTTAAAAGTATTTGAAAGAAAGAAGATAACATTTATGTGTTCTGTTAGGTTGTTAGTGGTCAAGGGCTGATATAAGAGTGGCATGGGTGGGTGTTTTGTGTTTTCAAATCCTATTTTGATACTCTTTTCATTAATATACACATCTCTAAGGGGACCATCATAGAAATAAGGCTAATGAGACCTTATAATGTTATCCCTGCCATTTTAAATTGGAGGTGCTTTCTAATTATCAGATGTAGGTTTTATCTTTTGATGTATCATGGTAAAGTCTGTTTTAGCTTAACCAAGGTTATTTTAATGTACATTTTTCAGTTGTATTTTTTAAAATTTTCATGGCAAATAAATAAATAAATACATAGAATATCTTTACATGGATCTTGATTTGGAAGCCTATAGAATGGCTGCTGACAGGCCACAGTAAAGGGCATCCATCACCATGAACAAGCATGACTGATTTCTGAAATAACTACAAGTAAGTGTAGAAAGTCCACTTTATATATATATAGCAAAGCCATTTTAAGTTGTTGTTTTTATGTAATTTTCTTATGGATTCTTATCTGTTTGAGTTTTAATATATATATATATATATATATATATATATAGATATATGTATATACATATTTAGCATTTATATATATATATATATATATAATTATTTATTTATACATATATAGGCCTAGGTCTGCAACACTCTTTGATAGACTCGTAGTGGCGTGGAGCAAGTCAACCAGAAATATGTGAATTCTTCAATGGAGAAAAGCATTATACTTCCTTATGTGAAAGGGAAGTTTGGATGTACTCAATAGTCCCCCCCGCTTCTTGGCTAATACGGCCTCCTCATCAACGCATCAAGTAGGTATGAGCCGTGCGTACAGCATAGTACTCATGAGCTCATAGAACTATACTATAGTAGGCCTACACTACAGCAGCACACCTTTAGAGTGCCGGTACCAGAAGAGGTGATACTCTGCTTGAAAAACCATGGAAGTGCTTAAGATTCTATATAAGTTATTATCAACGATTTGTTCAGCAACAGAATGTCTCTGGAACTTATACTCCTCAAGACCAAAACTATCAAAATCCACGAACTAGGACCTTGACAGGCAAATTATATCCTCAATGTCTTGTCAGTGAATGCAGTTGCAAAAGCTTCGAAAGAGATGCGGTTTCCTTTCAACAAATGTGAGCTAAAAGGCAACAACGTGGCTATTAAAGTACAAGCTACACTGCCAAATAAATAAACAACTCACTTAAATTTGCCATCCTGTAGCAACAACTACGTCGTTCTTCGTCGTGAGTTATGTAAATGCCTGTTAAAAGTCGGTTTGGTGCTTGTTGTCTGCTAGCCTCCTTCTTAACTTATTCGAGAGAGAGGCAACGACAACAATCACAACTTGAACAGCGTGATTCGGCCTTAAGAATCAGATGATACTTTTCAAAGCTTATACCGCATTGCTTTGGATAAACGCCCGGGGCATCTATTTTATTTTTCGGTAGGTGGCCGATTATTCGAGGGGCAATTATTCAAGGGGACGTTTTAAAAAAGGGACGTTTATTTCAACGGGTGAATACAAAGCACTTAAGTTTCAATCATATGTTTAACAAGTAAGGGAATAAAAACAGAGTGTAATAAACTGTCATTCGATATTACGCTTTATGTTACGGGGAATATTGCCCCTTTTTGGCAAGGCGCGTTTATCATATTTTTCGGTAAAAAGGGTGGAGTTTATTCAAGGAGTGCGTATATTCGAGGGGGCGTTCAAAAAAAGGGGGCGTGTAATCGAAGTATTACGGTGTTTAATCTTTGTAGCCAAGAGCAAGGCTCCACAAATCTCCCCTTCACTATGGGCTTGATTGTCACAGTGTCTATCTTCCCTAGATAAAGATGAACTAAATACTTTTCTAAGATTTTGATGGAAATTGGGGAAAACAGCTTTTCAAAAGTGTCACATAGTTGGAAAAATGTGGGACAATGGATAATGGCAAGAATACTTCTTTGAGTTAGATTCTATCAGATTGCACAATTGTGAACTACATCGTTGGGAAGATACAGTAAAGTAGATATTTGCCACAAAAACTATTTCGAAGAGGACTGAACCGTTTCCTTTCAATTGCAGTGGCGGGTTTTCAATGTCAAATTTTCTATAATCAGTGCCAACCATAGACAAATTACTCCATTTTAGCATTTAGTTTCCCGAAACTTCTGTATGGTGTCCATAGCAGGTTCATGTTTCTCTACAGAATTACAAGTATCTTGCAGTATTCTTGATCATTTATGGACTCCAATCAGGCCTGATGAAATAATTTAATGTGTACATTATTTTTCGTGGGTTTTTGAGTAAAGTTTTATCCGATACATAACCCATATATACCAGGTGGAGGGGGGGGGGGGGGGAAGCCTTTCTAAAAAATTTGCTTATCTAGATCTGCTTTTCATTAGGTGTTCATCTATCAACAATTTTTTCCACTCACCTTGTATTTGTAGGCTCATGTCAGGCAAGTATCAAATGGAGTGCTGTTTCGCATAACTTTCCGTCATTAACAAGTTGCCAATTTTCAGAAAAAACGAGCCAAATGAACGTTGGCTGTCTTAAGTATTAAATTAATTCCAGTTACCCTTTCAAACAGCCCTTCAAAACATGCTGCTGACGAAACTATTTGAACTTATTGACACAAATCGTTTCCAATTTAATATGAGGTAACGTTGCTATGGGTGTTTTGCTATGTCAATGAAGAAGTTGATACAGCATTTATTCATAGCGATGCTTGTTTCAAAATATTTTGCAAAGCATGTGTTTAGGCAGGTGGGCAGGGTGTTGGTACTGTCTCATAGTACGGGCCTCCATTTCACTATAATATCAACTAGCAATGTGTGACTGTACCTCACTCCACTTGGATAAGGTGTAAAAATCGGGAGTGACAGTGATCACAAAAGAACAGTTTCTGTGTGTAGCTGTTGTGTGTAACTGCTTTGTGCGGTGTGTCTTTACACCTGAAGGAGTAGATTAGGCTGAAAGAAGACCTGAGCTACTTAGTAACTGTTGATTACTTGATTACTTTAAATATACATTACCCAGTGAAGGCACTGCATACATGTCTGTAGCTTAAATTCATTACGTTTGTCTTGACGCATCTCGACTCCCTGTGATTCGTGATTACTAATCAAGAGTAGGCGTATCAGCACATCTGAAATACGTAACCATTACACCATCATTAAATCTTGATTTATTTTGCATTATCTATGACATAATTGTTAAATTTATTAACTTAGAATATGTATATAAATTAATAATTTCTGTATGTAATTAAGAACCCTCTAGCACTTAATGCAGGATTTGTACAGTAAATTCGCTTCATTATCCTCATGAGTCTGTATGTTAGTCTCGGCTGCTATTAGAACAACGTTCACAACTCAACAACAAGGTGCAGTCTATGACAAAAGCAATGAGTATAAGGGAAATTTATTTTACAAAATTGACATGTCAGAGCTTGTAACCCTCCTTGCTATCCTGACGTCACATTGGGCCCATCAAAAGCTTGTGACACTAATCAATTGAAACCAATTCCAGTATCATCTAAAGTTTCTCGCACAAATCCAAAACTTACCTTGGTGGATTGACCTGTCCCACCAACATTAGGCACTCTTTCCTTGATTTCCCCATCTTAGGAGAGAAAAAACGAACTACAGCACTTTGGATTTCTTCCTTGTTCTTGTACGTAGCTCCATCAACCAAGTTCTGGTTTTTTTACATTAAAAGCATGAAAAATTTATAACCATATCTGACATGATTTTAATTATTTCATTTTGAATATCAGATAAAGTTGGATTAACTCCAAATATGCAACATGGAAGTAAAAATGCTTCCCTATTAATAAGGAAGCCAAGGCTGACATTTAAACTAGTCGCTGCTAAAAGATCTTGCAGTGGATCCGACCACAGTAGAAGTTGATGAATATTTTCTCAAAATAGGCTGGCTTGGAGAAGAAGTGGTAAGATCGTTTGTACACAAGGCTGCTGCCAACGAAACAATTACAAGATCCACTGATTGAGGCGCCGAAATCGTTACTTTATCTAAAGTAACAGTGGAGGAGGGCGTTGGAGGAATTGATGACTGCTCTGAGATGCCTTTGCCTTTTTTAACGACTGAGCTTCCATTTTGCGAATCTGCTACATTATTTTAGATTTACACACCCAATACTTTAATTCATCCAGTGAGCACTACCTCCACTTTTGCTATAAATTTTTAAACTTCTCAGCCACACTGTCCGTAGTAACAAATAGCCCCCTTGGTGTCATTAAAGCTTGTTTCGGCTCGACCATTCGTACCAAGTCCTTATGCTCCATCTGATCGTATTCTTTTCAGGCTAATTAAAAATTTGTCAAAATATAGGGACTTTGCTCATATTCGTTTCCTAGAATGAACAAGATCTGATGTCCACCACAATGACAAGACTCAACACTTTGTGGTATATGTAATAAATAATATGAAACCTTTCGCATGGCCCTAATTATCCCCTAAAGTCTTGGCAAAATGTTTGGATTTAATTCAACAAAATTAGATATACAAATTGTGTAAGTAACTAAATATAATAAACGCCTTATCTGGACCAAACAGAACTTTTTCAATGACTTAACTAGAAAATACTTATAGCATATTCTCTAATTTTGGACGAGCAAAGAGGGGTAAACTCTATTCATTTGACAGGCATTGTCTCCCATCCTCCACGCTCCCCCCTACCTCATTTCCTGTTTGACATACTCACATAAGATAAAGGTTTTGCTCACTTTGTGCTATTTAGAATATTAGGATCCCACCAAGAGGGAAGGTGTCTGCAAGACACGGGGGTAGACTTTATAACAAGGGGGCACTTTTTTCAGGGGAGATGTAGATCTGTCGACAAACCGCTGTTGCAGTACTTTGCGCCAGTAAATGCCACAACAACAACAACATGTCGTAGGACCAAGATGAGAAATACAACAGCAGCAACAAAGTCAAGTGAGAGTTGTGGGCGTCCATCACAAGAGCATACCAGATATCTGGTGACTTGTTAATCATTCTGAGCCTGTCGTCGTATCGTTATTAAACAGTTTTTTATCGACCTAAGGTATGTTTCAGTTGTTATCTGTTTATGGTTGCTTTCCTAATAAGTGTTAGCGATGATAACGTCAGATTTTTGCAATAGGGTGTAATTTGATGCTGCAGATTATCGATTCGAAGAAGTTAGCCGGCGCTAATTCCTTTTCGCATCCCCCTCCCCTCCGAATTTCCCAGTTTTGGTCTCTCGTGTGTTCTAATAAACTTAACAGACAAAATTCAGTTAGCCTGGGTCCAAATTGTAGCGGTTAAGTGTTGCACTATAGAATACAAAAAGGAGTCTGCAAGTTGGGTACATTGTTATATGTATGTTATATTGAAGTAAGATTACAGAAATGCTCGTAACTTCATTATTCTTGCCTGAATCAGGCCACTGTTAAAAGTTTCATAAGGTTGTGGATTGCTTTTCTGATTGTGCAAAAGATGAACCAGACCGAGTGTTGTAAGACATTGCACTTTTTAAAATTTCTTTTGTGGACTCCTCATTGTATACATGTAAAACAGATCTAGAGTATGGAGGCAGAATCTTAGCTATGAAGGAAGTAAGCTTGTGACAAGGCGGTTTTAATATTAATGTAGTACAGGACAGAGTTTGAGATCCAAACGTAGTTGTGAAGCAAGGAATGTTGTAACCAATTACCAATGCTTTTGTTTGAGAAGTTCATTTGGTACCATACTAGTTTATTTGCCAACTGTTTATGCAGATGCTTAGGTAGTGGTGGAATACCGGTAGTCAATCAAAGTAATAAAAGTAGGAGTAAGCCTGCAAGAAACCCCAGTTATGTAAGTGTTGATTGTGCAGATAGCTTAACTATACCTGGTGCTAGTATACAGGTAAGTAACAAAAGGGATTAATAGGGCTTTGGTTTTGGATATTGTTTCATTGTTTCATATCTTCAACATCCATACTTTCATATCTTATTATGAATACTAATCAGGGTCAACCAGGGCTAAACTATGCCATGTACATACTGTATATAATAATCAAATAGTTTTACTTAGAAATGTTGTGCAACCACATGGTAGCAATTTTAAAAGCCTAAATCAAACCAATTTCATATTGATAGTTATATCTGTCATTTTAAATTGTTTTATTTCATGTTTCTGCATTTTGTGTGCTCATTATCTGTGTGCATTATCATTTTCTCATGCTGAGAAAGTATAAATTTCTCATTTTCATATAGGGTTTTGCCATTTCTATCACTTTATTATTAGTGCAATTGATATTATTCAAGCTGTTGGTGTAGTATATCGTTTTTAGGTCTACACCCATTGCTTCCTCATTATACACTTACAGCTTCCAAAAGTTCATTTGAAATGAAGCTACAAGCACTTAAAGTCACCAGGGCCTAATTCTTCCTAGTCGCCTCAGATCAGAGAAAGATTTTGGTATGAATATTTCCTACTTCTCAAGTATAAGAAACAGCACCAGCTTGACAGACTTTTGCTTACACATTAAAGCACATAAAAGAAAGGAAGGAAACTTAAATAAACATAGTTGGATAAAATCAAGGTCTAGGAGGATGATAGACATCAGAGATATGTATTAAAGCGGCTTTTGGTAAGCTAGCCCTCCTCCTTATATGTGAGTTTAACTCAAAAAGGTTGTACAAGTTAGGGTTATAAAGGAAATATTTTATTAACATAGACTTGCAGTGTTGATTACTAGATATCCTGGTTATTAATCTCTGCATTTTATACTCATATGTTTGGTTTTGTTTTATTGGATCGTCTCTAATAATAGTATAAGCAGTCGTGTTCATAAACATGTTTGCCTCATCAATGTAAGTCAGTAGGGGAGTATTTGGGAAGAGTTGTTTGCCAGAAGCAAGTAGCTGCTTAACAGTCTCATCATTATTATTATCTTTATCATCATTAGCAGCATCTTCATCATCATCATCATCATCATCATCATCATCATCATCATCATCATCATCATCGTCATTGTCATATTTGTCGTCGTCATCATCATCATTGTCATCATCATCATCATCATCATCATCATCATCATCATCATCATCATCAT
>JAAAKL020011864.1:0-13400 GCA_010016065.2 Carybdea cf. marsupialis auct. non (Linnaeus, 1758)
TTTGAAAACCAATGGGTAGGAAATTTGCTTGAAATTATCGAGTATATATGTTAAATAAGTTATCTATTACGGTGAGGAGGGGCTGCAAAACTCCCTTATTTGAGATATTTCTAGATCTTATTATGAGATATAAGATATTAGAGAGTTTTTTTTTTCAGTCTAGACCATGAGAGTACCTTGCATTACACCGTCAATAAAATCTTGTTGTTACCTGTAGTGGAAAAATTACTTAAACAATTAATTTGCAATTCAAATGTTTTAAAGGAGAACTGGTAAAAAAAAACAAAAACAACTGAAATTTACCAACCAGCTATATTTGTTGCAACAGGCTTTGAGTAACTAGTGAATTATCAGAAGCAACGACATAGCGCTACCTGAGCATAGAGACATTTACTGCCATCTATTCTTTTTTGTGTTTTCCCAATCACTTCGCATTAAAAAAATGATAGTGGAAAATTCGGGAGGGACTTATTCAATTAAAAATCGAAAGATCTGGTACCTTTCTTAATAGTCAAAAAGTGCAGAGAAAGCTAAGAATTATAATTATGAGCATATGTTAACTTTAAGGCAAGAGAATACAAGGATTGTTGTTACACCATGTTTCACGCTTCTTGGCGATCGTTCAAGCAAATGATTTCACTCACAAACTTTGTAAGTCACATTTCCTACTCGAAAACTTAAAAATATTTTCATTTATGCATTGAGCACTGCCTTTCCTATCTTCAATGTCTTTGCATTTATATTAAATTGTATGAGGAGCATAAAAGGAAGAAATCTTTGAGAATTATTTTTTAAGTGAAAGGTTGGAATGCAGGCTATTTGCACACAATCCTACTTTTCTTATCTTTCAAACATATAAAGTGATGAAGTACTTGTTAACTGCCGTTATTGGCTCCAAACAGAAGACATCTTACAGCTAATAGATCAATTCACAATGCTATCAGTTTTCTTAACATTGACATTACTATAATCTTTAATGCAATCTCATTCCGTATTTTCAATTTAAAGCGCAACTATTGTATACATGTATAACACAGTTAATCCATGCGTGATAATCGGTACTATATACTTGGGTTTTTATACGTGCATGCCCCCTTCTCCTCGTTGTTTGTATCCCTCTTGCGTTATATCTCCAAAGAAATCCGTGCCATCTGTCCTCATTCTCTAAAGAAAGTCATCCGCATCAGTAAATGCTTCCCTACTATCGTCATATTAAACTTCATAGTGTTTAATGTTTAAATTAAATGGGTAAGTACGGTAAAAAAAATTATCCATAGGGTTCTAAAGGATCATTCTGGACGACAGTTCCTTGCCAACTTGGGTATCTCCAAAAACACTTACAGAAATTTCATGGAGTTGATTGAACAAGCTAACTCTTTTTGAGGAGGTCATTATCCTTATTTGCACTGCTACTTTCGTCTTTTCCAAGACAGCTACGCCGACAAGTCTATTTCTAGCATAAGCACTGACGGTCAGAACCAGTACCATATCAACACCAACCTTCAAAACGTGAAGCACTTGCTAAGAGACGTTTATTCGGCGTATTTCATGCAGTTCATAGGACAGACAAAAGTCATTACCTGCTACAATATCGGCTTAGTATTAACACTAAAAATATCTTTAAACCTTTGTAATAATGTCTCTATCTAGTATTCTCCTTTCACAACTAAAATGTATTTTTTTCATTAAGGTTGCAATATTCAACAATTCTGCTGTTTTAAAGCCGACTTAAGGATGTACCATAGCCGCTACACAGTCCTTAGGGCGAATTGTGTCTGTGGGCATTAACTGTTGAAATAATTCAAAAATAGGGCTTATCTTAATGTTTCTCCCAGTCCGCTTTACCGGCCACTTTCAACAATTAGGTGTTCCGTTTCCACAACCAGCACAAAAAGAAACATTTTGGCCAAAGACCGTAAAACTTTGGCAAATCAAATGCTGGTCTAACATATCTATCCACAGCAAAGTATTATAGCACAAATCTCAATAACGTCTTTGAATTTCGAAATCCCGTGACATTCTCGCCTAATACTTACCCCCTACAAAGTCTTAAATATGATCGTCCTAGGAAACAATGCCCTACATTAAATTGCAAACTTACAAGCTGTGACTTCATGCTAAGTATATGTGAATGCAAAATTTAGTGCTTTTATTGAACTGTTTTAAATAGAAAGCTACCACCTCTGCAGACTCGTCTTCCATCTTCTTCATTATGTTTTCATCGATTCCTCCACATTTATAAATGAGGTGTCCAGCCAATGTTGACTTTCCAGAATCAACATGGCCAATGAGCACAATGCTAACACGTGCTTTCTCACCTGACATGCTTCAAATGGTGGCACCCTATGCAACCCTAAAAACAGAAGCATACTTTTTAGGTAGTACGGAATTTTGATAGTAGTACAAAAAACGATAGAAACTACTCTGTGTGTCGTTTATATATAGTCATAGAAGGAGACTACTTTATTAAGAGTAACCGATACCTGCTTTATATTATCTTTTACATAACAACACTGAGGAGTTTGTTTTCTTTAATTTGGCAAGATGGATTTCATAGTAATTTCCATTTATTTGATACATACAAAAATAAATAGAATCTTAATCTTACCAAAAATAGAAACTATAAGTCATAAGGGTTGTAAAAGCTAGGAGAATTGTTATTTCAAGGATTGGTATCTTGTTTCAAACATTTGGCAAAGCTCGTCTGGACGGGTAAGATTGATTTTATGGAAGCATCAAGTTAATTAGAGCCTATAAAATAATATTTTTTATTCTCCTGGAGTTAAAGATTCAGTAGGAGACGTCACTTGCAATGCATTGGATGATACCAAACCGTCGATAATGCGATATGGTTGTTTTTTAGCATTTTACAGGAAGCAGGATAGTAAACATGACCTGAAAAAGTAGAGCTACAGCTTGCAACATCAGTGTTTAAGATATGTCATTGATATCGCAGGATCTTTAACCACCTTCCACGACTCTGGTTCTTTACTTATCGTACGTGTATGAGAGAACGACGAACTGCAATACCATTCTTTTAACCGTCTTCCAAGACAATCGATTAAATATTCCACTATCTTGTTAATGTCAATACATCGATCCAACTTTCGATGTACACAACAATCAAACGTAACTGAATCGAATCGGATTGTACAGGATTCAGAAGATCAACAGTATATATGTACTCTCTAATTTACATTTTTTTCTCTCTGCGACGTTACTGCATTTCATTTAATATCATAAAGTTAAATATAATACAACTCGTGATTCACCATTGATATGCACATAACAAAAACTGGTAGACAACTCAAGGATGTCAATGGTCTAGAAATACGTAACAACGGCAAATGACCTTTATATGACCTGGCACGTGGCACGTGGCACGTTTATAAGTAAGAATCTACGTCAATTGATATTCTCATGTTGCCAGCGAGTACATTATTTATACAAATTAATAAAGGGACTTTGGGGATAGACAGTGTAAAAGTTGATGCCATAGGGCAATATAGTGACATTTTCCTATGAATAATAACATCGGTTCTACTATAATTATAAGTTTCTGACAAGTCAACTTATTAAGGATTACGTCATTCTCTAGTCAACCGAGGACCTGCTTATCGTATGCAAAAAATAAGAGCAACAAAATGTGCCTAGACCAGACTACATAGACTAAAATGAGCGCATAACATCCAAATACAGTCCAAAAATCTATATTAAATTTGCGTGAAATGAAAATTATTTTATGTTAGTTAACTGTAATAACCGTTATTGATAACGGTTAGAAAGGCCTTGGTAATCGTAAAGCAAACAACGCTATACGTAAACCGTACTAACGCTATAGTGCGTCACAATTACATACCTATTGCTTTCCTTTCGCTGCTATGTAGAGGGAAATTTACACTGATAAGAGACACTAGGAAATTGTCCAATTCATAAATCTCCATCAGTGCCCTTATATGGATGTGCTGAAAGAGAGCCACGCCCTTTTCTCGTTGAATATACATAACTAAAAAAGCAACTATTTTGACATTGGTATCTTGCTTCGACTCCTAACAGTGACAATCAATGTTGTTATTAAGCCATGTTTAGATCTTGAGTTATTACATAGCTGTTTAATTGTGTCGACATATTTACTTCCCTACAGAGAGACTAAAAAGAGGTAAAAATAGGCTGCATTAGTAGGCTGTATTATTGTAAATAAGCCTATTGTTGATAATCATAGTAGGTATCCAGAGACTTACTCAAAGCAATTAGCAGTAGATTGGAATACCAGTGAACGGTACCAACTACAATACATGCATGTATGCATGCATGCATGCATGCATGTATGTATGTATGTATGTCTGTATGTATGTATGTATGTATGTATATGTACGTAGGTAAGTAGGTATATATTTGCAACTGAGAAAAAAGATACCAATTGATAAGATCAAAATTTTAAAAGTAATCATAAACAAAACTTTGGTACAAGAATGTTTACAATGCCTATTGAAAAATACCACTAAAAACACCACTAAAACACCACTAAAAACACCATTAAAACACCACTAAAATACTACTAAAATCACCACTAGAAACATCACTAAAACACCACTAAAAACACCACAAAAACACCACTTAAAACACCACTAAAACACCAATTTAGGCAATAGATTTAAATTAAAAATGAAATCGGGACCTCTCGATCCATTTAAGATAGTGGGAATAGCACTACAAGGTCAGGAGAGACATTGCTTATTTAATAGTACCTCCACTTGGTTGACTACACTGACAAAATTCAGAAGTCGACAAAAGTACGAGATTAATAGTACATAATAGGGTTTACCTGTGAAAAATCCTCCTTTCATTTTGTGTTTAAAATTGTTTGAATTGCTAGTTATTTTGAAATCTTGGGACCTAAATTAAGAATTACTGTGTTGGCGTATTTAGCCTTTACGAAACAGCACACATAGCTTACTCTTCTATTCCGCTACGACTTTCAAAAGAATAGTAAAGCAATAATAGCAATGATGATTATGATACCTACGATGGTGATATTCATGATAATGCTGATGATGACAATGAAGAAAGTGAGTTTTAAGCCGCTAACATTGATAATAATGATGTACCCCTCCCTCGCTTTCTCCACCATGACCATTATCAATATAACTCACCAGTGCGTAGTACATCACTAGTTATATCGTTTAACTTCTTCATACCATTTTTGAATTCAAGATTCAGGATACCATATTTTAAATAAGTAAAAATAAATGAATCATCTGAAAATTATTTAAGAATTAATGTTATAAGATTTTATAAGCCAACTTTATATCTACACTTAATCAAAATCATTTTAGATCGTTCACAGGGAGGTCACATAGCCCATTTCATAAAGGTTGTTGATTTATATTCGCATATTTACTATAGTCTGCATTAATTACAGGGCAGGGCCACACTATTAATATGTGCGTGCCATATCCTATAAGGAAGGTAACAATCATGGTTTATTTAAGTTGAAGTTGAAGTTGGCAAATGAACATTTATAGCTTCTCTGTGTTCTTTTTTCTTTTGCAGTGAGCTCTGTCCAAGATATTATTCCGATTTTTCTGAGAAACCAAATTTCTACAGCTTCCAAAAGCTTTTCCCTTTAAGATGATATTGTCAGCCATTTGCTTTCATTAACAAAACAATACAAGACTTTGCTTTTTCTGTCGATTAAAATTTTTGGATCCTTTAATGTATTAACTATCTTTTCCAATGCATCTTTTGCCATTTGTTTCTTAGTGTTCGTTTCGGAATTGCCATGTTCATTATCTTTTCAAAATCCTGTTTAATGAGTTTGTAACGTATAGTGAAATTAAACTAAAGCTCTGTTGAAGTTTAAGCTAGAAAACTTGAAGTGTGTCTTTCGTAGTCTCATCCTAACTGCTGAATTTTGATTAGCTACAAATAATTTGAAATGGTCTGTAATGTTTAATAAATTACAGGTGGATGCAGTGTCTTACTTTCAGAGATGGACTTTTACACACAATAAACAGTACTTTCCTAGAGATCCATTGTGTAAAAGCAAAACAAATGCAGATGACTAGAAACATATTGGGTCCACCTCATGATAGATAGGGCCTATGTGTATAGGAGACAAGGGTTTAGTTGATTGTCTACGTTCCCCTCGAGGGATTGGGTGTCTAGCAAATGTAATTACAAATAACCAAAAGGTAAACAAGCTGCCTTTGTGAGAAAAAAAAGTTTTTGATGATATAAATTTGCTATGTCCGCAGCCAGCTCACTGATTTAAGAAAATAAAAGAATGACTCTAGCAAGACATAACTGTGGCATTTCCATCTCTCTGATGGTTCAATAGAATATAAACAGATCAAAACAGCATGCAAGGTGTAGAAAGAGAGTTAGTGGCGTGTGGCAAACGTTTTCACTAGGTACCTGTTGCAATACTATGGGGAGGTATGTTATAAAAGCAACTATAAAAAAAGCTTCTTGCAAACTAATATGATGGATTGGTAAGTGGAGAACCTTAATGTTACGAAGTCGTCAAAAAATGCCAAGTTTCAGATTCCTCCCCCATCCATGTCAGATTTTATTGTTATAGAACAATGGACTAATCACACCTCCTCTTTGAATCATTACCATCTCAGCCCTATGACCATCTCTGAGTGTGTTCTTCAAAATTGTTTCCCCACTGTGTCACTATTAGACTAGAACAGTAGCTACGATAAGATGTCATTTTGGCAGACTGTATCAAGCATATTGCAAGAACTTTTTGAGGTTGTGTAGTAATCAGAGGTATTTGATAAAAGGACATCGATACGTTTGCAGTTAAGAAATGTTGACTGCAAAGAGTGTCCTTGCTTTGTGGGACAATATTGTAAACTTTTGACCGAATACTGATTAGCCAGATATTTACTTCCAATGACGACTTAAAAGTTGCAGACCAACTGAAATAATACCGATATCGTTTAATTCTCTCGTCAAAATGATTATGTTGAAGTCAGAATAGTTGTACAAATGCAGGTATATTCATCTTCACAATGCAACAATAAATCCCCGTACACTTAAAGCACAAAAAAAGAATACCCAGTGTTTATACAACAATACAGCAGTGATATAACCGTCCCCTGGTGTTTAAAACTAAACTATCGTATTCTTGCTATTCTAAAAGTTGCGAAGGGTTATTGACAAGTTTTAATTCAAACAGATTTCACCGGATGTTTGCTTCATGTGCATTTCCATTCCTATTAATAATTTTACACAGAGCAACCAGTTTTGTTTATTTATTTCAGAGAAAGTAAACAAGCTCATGGAATTCCTGCTAATTAACTTTAAACTGTTGGTAACATTCGTTCAATCAATAGGGGTATTGAGCCACAGAGACTCCCTTTAGAGCCATTGGCAGATCATGAAGAACATGTTTATGTTGTCCTGAAACAAAGGAACGACAAAGAGATGTACAAAGGTGTAAACATCTTGATCTTGAGAGGAATACACGGTCAGGTCATCAGACTCGACCTGGTTACTAGAATAAATAATTATTCCTTTTCTTTCTGAGAAGAGGATTTGAAATGATAAGTTTCAATATTTACTAGAGAAATAGAAAAGTATGTCCCCAACAGGATTCAACTTTTCAACTTTGTACATTTTAATGACCTGTGGAAATATAGTGGGCAGGCCATTGAAAAGCTACAAAGTCCTCCCATGGTCAAGTTACACTTGGCTGAGAGGCTGGTCTTCAAAATTGCCTAGAACTGGTGTCGATGACGTCCAGATGAGCATTAGGAGCTAATGTGGTGACTAGAGGAATAGAGCATGTTTTCAACTGGCCTCACCTACTTCAGTTAGTAGAGCGCATGCCACGAGTGGGACACAGGATTCAGTCCGTTAGTGACCTACCTTGTTATTTCTCTAGCATCCGTTCAATTATATTCCTTGTCGTCCACGAATCCTTACAAAACTGACGAAATGTTTCAAATGAAACACGTTGAAATTGTTTCATGCAATCCCCCTTAGCCGCTGTTGACTGCTCGCGACGCCAGCGACGCTCCTGTTTATGGCGCAAGGTCTTTTCATTGGCAATTTCTTGCTAACACCACTTTTCTGAGCATGGACGGATCGTAAACATGCGGGTTCGTAATGGTGCATGGATATCCAAAATTGTTGAGAATACTCTATTTTAATTGTCAACCTCTTCAACCACGTTTGTTTGAGATATCGTTAGTGAACCAGAATTAGCAATGTCTTCATGATATTTGTCCCAGTTGATGGATTTAACTTTTCTGAATGACAAGATGCTTTAAGTATTCAGAGGCTTAATCACAGAAATATAACAGTGTAGTACTGAGTGGTCTGAGATGCCCGAAATTATGAACTCGAAAATTGCTAGCAATGATTTCATCTTTCCTCGTGACAATTAGGTCCAGCATGTGATCGTCTTTTTGTGTTGGGCCATTACATTTTGTTCCAGATTAAAAGTCCGTAAAAGGTCTAAAAATTTAGTTGCAGAATGATCAGATACGTCGTCAACATGTAAATTGAAGTCCCCTACAATTAAACGTTTTCCAATAATACGGACCATTTGCTCTAAAAGAGTAGATTTCTCATTTAAAAACATGTACAACACTGTAAAACAATTTGTTGACGACAGTGGCGATTGATAAATATTTAAAGCGTAGAGTAAGAAGCCACTTGTACATTGAGTTCTATCATTTCAAATGACTTGAAATTTCGATCTGATTGATGTTTCGGCTTAATAGACGTTTTGTAAAGGAAGCCAACACCTCCACCTATGGATCCTCTCGGCATGTTTTAAAACAATACCCAGGTGGAGACAGTTCCTAGATTACATGCTCACTGCCCATTGGAGAAAGCCATAACATCAATCCCTTGTTCGAGGACATAATCTTTGACAATCAGTGCTTTATTGGATCTAGGCTTAAATACATTCATAAGTGTAAGGGCCTCATGGTTTCAAATGGCAGCGTTGGAATTTCGTGGAACATTGACTAAATTGTTACTATTACGGGCTATTCGATTGGGATAACGGGCTCGTGATGCCGTAGTTGAAATACGTACAGGAATGGGGAAAGTGCTCGAGTGCTGAGATTTTCATATTTTTTCTCGAAGTAAAATATTACTGACTTCGCAAGAGATCTTCAAATCGGAGTTCAGAGCTTTCAGTTGGCATGCAGTGTATTGGTGAATTATTTCCGGACTTTTCTCTGACGAATTTGTAATTCCAACCAGCCCCTTTAACAATTAGATTCCACAAGCCACGGATCCATAATATTTGAGACAATACATATCGTTCAAGTTTAAAACCGAAACAAAACGATCCGTAAAAAAGCAATGCAATCTTTTCTGACTTTGCTAGATTAACGAATCAGTCTCAGCGTCTTTGCGTAATGATCGTAACGATGTGTTTACCTTATTCCATTCGATCTCAGCACTTTCGATCATATGACGGTGCATTTTGCGCTATTAAGTTATTATATTATAATCTTGTTCTTATTTTTATCATAATCTTTATTTCATTATGTCATTTTTAATAGACTAACAGATAAAGAACTGTCTATTTTATTCAGAATAAGGCGTCTATAGTCTAAATCAGGGATGAGCAACTGGCGACCCTCCTGCGGCCTCAGTGTGGCCCCTAGAGCATATATTATGTTTTGCCACTTTAAAAGTGAGCCCTTGGCACTTTTTTCTTTTAAAACACACTTGTGTTTGAAGCATAACAGAATGAGTTATGTTAAAAATGCATTTCTTTGCCAAAAATATGTATTCTGCTTCAATAAACATACAGACATAAGAGTATACAAAAAATGCTGTAATTTAAAATTCTACTGTAACTTCTCTCATATCTGATTAGTTGAAGTGCGTGGTCATGTGGCCCTCGGATGGTGGTGGTGAAAAAATCTGGCCCTCTTTATTATAGAAGTTGCCCATCCCTGGTCTAAATAGTTTAAATGAGACTAGTAATGGATTGTATTGACATAATTATTTAACGATCCTAATTACATCCATGGGTTGTGCACACATAAATTATGTACATGACATAAATCACTTTATACCGACTTTAAAATCCCTTTAAATTGTGTTGAAAGTATTTTACTCTTCGTGGTTCCTTTCTACTGGCAAAGACCATCTAAAAATCTGCCGTTTGCATCAATCTTTGAAACATGCTGCATTTGCGTGACGGAGAAGACAAATGCCATTTAGCTCCCTCCTGTTTTTTGTCTTTTCTCAAAAGGATTACGTATTTGTACATAGGCAGTGGGACATCACCAAAATGATTTAAAATAGTATTTGTACCAAAAGTTTCCTAAGTATCATCAATATAACGAGCTTTACAAATATAAGGCAGATAGAGTGCAGATAAACAATATCCAAAAATGTACAACTTTTGAATAACTCTCCATGTTTCCTTATCAAAGTTTTTACTAAATGACCCCATTGGAAGCAATTGAAAATTTCAATGACTTGATCTTTATCTAACTACGTAGGAAGTCATCTGTGAATGTTGTATGCTTGCATGAATGCATGTCAAAAGTTGCATGCCGACAAATAACATTGGATCGGTTGTCAGTGTGCTCCGCACAGTGATCAAAAACAAAACTCATTTAAATCACGCAAGAGTAAAATACTAAGTATAATTACCTCAGTACCTAGAGTTTAACATATGGCGACAATTATTAAACTATACGATGAACATCTCTGGGCCTGAAATTCTGAGAGTCCTTTGCATTTCACTTCTTATCATTTCTACAACTGTACGAGACTTTGTACACTTGTGGCTTATTTAAGTTATGACCTTGTACTTTAAGGAACAACGTTATGAGGGACTTTCTCATCGATATCGACTCATAAGTCCTCAACCTACTCAGTGAATCAGAGTGAAAGTGGCTGAGTAGACCACAGTCACCTATACCTGTCACGATATTCAGTGTAACAGTGGTGTGAAAAGGCTGGACTTTTCCAACAAAGGTGCAATCCGTCCGACAGGCTTTTAAAGTTTCAACCTGGTCTGCACTTTAGTAAAGAGAAGTTGTCAAAGCTTCCCCATGAGAACGCTATTTAAACGAAATGGCCACACGCTATACAGGCACAAACTAGTGCACAAATATATATATATATATATATATATATATATATATCTGTTAGGTATTTACGTACGAGGCGCCGTTGGAAGAATCATTTTTTCTCTATTTGTGCGCCATCTGAAAGGCGCTGTTTGGCAAAAGATGCTGCTAAAACAGTTTTAGTTTTGTGTTAGGCTCCACATGTTTGAGTCATTCAGATATCATTCAGATATCCAATATTTCAATATTTCGGCTCGAACTTTCTAATGCAAACATGCCTGCAGCCAACAAGATTCATTACCGAAAATTTGAATCTCTCAGCAGGCTTTTCTATTTCACTAGCCAATCACATATCAGGATCGTCAAACTTGGAGCAAAATTCTTGTGCTTTGTTGACAACCGACTCGCTGGCTGGCTCTTGCTTCAAGTCAGCATTGGAAGGGTAATACAAATGCAACTGGGCTTTAGGTTGGCCATCTATACAACACTGTCCTTTTTTAAGTCAAGACGGCTTCATATTAGTAAGGTAGACTGGTCAAGGGAGACCCTCAGTATACATGACATACTCGACAATGTATACCGCTCTCAGACTCTCCCTTGTTAAATAGGTACTCTTTCGTCTTGATTGGGCTATTTGAATCTTCTCACCCTGTTGTACAAGACAATCCTACGGGCTGCTGTTTTCTGATGGATAACTTTAGGAAAGTTGTTGTTTATCTTTCACTTTCGAAATTATCTGAAAACATGTTCATCTTTTAATTCCGTTTAATCAACAGATGCCCCCTACGTATTTTACCAAAACAGTTGTGATTAAAATGACACTGAAATACTAAACAATTTTTAATAGGAGCTTGTTGACGAGGTTAACAATATAATAAACCCTTGAGAGAAACTTTAGTGTACGTATATAAAAATAAGCAAAACATGAATTTCACGATATTTCAAAGTAGCTATGTTAGGTTAGAAAGTGATACAAAATTCAAAGTCAGTACATTTCCTTGTAAATAGAAATCACAGGCAAAGAAATATCTAGGAATGCCACCTTCTCGTGCCATCACGTGAATGTCATGTTTGGTTCATCGAATAATACCAGGTCAGTGAGAAGCTGGGCTTATATTTATAGACCGATGATATCACGTTAAGAGCAAGAGGAGTGTTTTTTATATTGAGCGAATATTCGTCTCATTTACATGGCCTGACACTGTCCACAGCGAACATTCCTTTCACGCAGCTACAGTTCAGAGAAGGAAAATGCAAATTACATGAGGCTCCTTTCATCCACCGTATTTAGAAATGGTTTTGGTGAATTATCTGATCAAAACTGATTTGATTTTATCCCTTAAATTATTGAAATGATCGCATGCATACGGCTTTTAAACCCATATGATACATGAGAACTTTTTCTGTAACTAGCTTTATAAAGTAGACTTCAAGAAAGCTTCTTGAGCCATCAGGTTTAATATTCACGTCTCTATTATAGAGTAGGATGGACCAGAGGCAAAACGTATAGGAAAAGGATTATTAGCTTGATGGAAAACGCAAGATCGATGATGATTCACCCAGGCTTTTAGGACGCGTCTTTTGCGGGTCATGTTCTTTTGCAGATTCCCATATTATCATCAAAGGAGAGGTAGCGGAAGGAACGTATTCAATGGGTATCTGACTGGTTCCTAGATGAAAAATTGGTCGTAATTATAGTAATGAAACTAACGTAACCAATGTCTACTTGTTATTGAAGATGAAGTCGATGAGTTAACTGGGGGCTGTAACTGAATATAAAGGCGTTGGAGATCTTCCCTTGGAGTAGAAAAGAGGAATGTATCATCTGAATACCTGAGACTGCCAGCCTTGTCATCATTGATCATATCTCCTCAGATGCAATTCGAATTCCAGGAGCATCACTTTAAAATACTTGTGAGAACAGGCCTCGGGACATTAAACATCCCTGGTGGACTAGTTTTTATATATGTGAAAGCAGTTTACGAAATTGCATTGGAGCGCGTTGATCGGGATTCACAAATCTAATAATTGTACAGTTTCCAACTTAAAAGTATTTGAAATCACGATCCTGTTCTGGTAAGGCTTGTCAAACGCCTTAAAGTATCAATAACAAATCATAAAAGATTTAATTGTGTATTGCAACCTTGAAGGAAAGAGCTTGGGATAACCAGACATAAAATAATATCACCATAGAAGTTGTAAAACTGCACGAAATAGCGAATTCATTTACGCATAGGTCGAGTGATAGGTCCGATAGGTCGAGTGAAAAACCTATCGGACCTAAGAAATGCCCTGTGTACTTAAAGTTACCATGGCTTGGTAACGTTTCACTTC
>JAAAKL020011865.1:0-13399 GCA_010016065.2 Carybdea cf. marsupialis auct. non (Linnaeus, 1758)
TTTGTATGATTGAGCTCTACAGAAATGTATTGAGCACTGTCGCAACGGTATTCTTAAATCTATTTTTACTGTTTGCTTTTCCATATTACGTATCTTGCAGAACTGGCTTCCAAGAACTGTTCCCTTACGTCTGCACTCCATTTACGATTTTCTGGTGCTAAGCTTTTGCCAATCCCTCAGATATTAAGTCTCTGCATTCCGTTTTTTACCATTTCTCACTACTGGAGGATAATCTCTGATTTCTGTATTTTTGATAACCTTTACCCTTACATTTCCGACCTTTCCAACCTGGGTTCAAGCAAATGTAGAGGTCTAAAAGTAATGATTAACTATAAATTTAGCAGGCAAACGTGACAAGCATGGAAATACCGTGAGGGCAAAATGCTAAATAGATACGAAGAAGGGTACGTTCTCAGTGAAGGCTATAGGCTGCCTGAGGCAAAATAAAAAATGGAGTCAATCTTGAGTACTTACCAAACCTGAACTAGTACAGAGCACCATGGTATAAACGCACAAGAGCAATAATTAACCGCAAAAATAAAACGATGGTAAAAGCAAGACACACCACAGCAAACAGGGACAACGTGGCACCATCACACGCTTACTCCCACCAAATAAATGGATCTTGGAAGATAATCCCTGAAATTTCTAGTAGATGCTATTAGCGGTTATTGTAGTCACGAGTTCCTACTGCAGGTATGGATCTTTCCTCGAAGGTTTCGGTGTTTTATTGCTTCTAGACTCTCGACTTGTCGCATTACTTCTACACCGGCGCTCCTCTTTCTACTGGTTTTTCCTTTACCATTGGTATGTCTCCTACTGAAATTTTGAAAGGAACTTCTTTCTATCTTTCCTCTATTATTATGCACTCGTCTAGCCCTTCTATCTGAAGGGTCAAACGGAATAATGGGTGAAGTTGGTGGAAAAAATGTTTCTATGTAGGGTAATTATCCTTTATTTTTCCTTCTTGTCATTATAAGATTTTCTCTAATTCTTTGTTCCACTTCTGCTTTTTATAAACAATGACTTGGAAATTTACAAGTGTTCTTTACAGTGTTTTCCTTTTCTTCTTTGTTCCATTTCCTCTTTGGATTCCTCTTCCTTCCGTCATCTGTCTCCAGTCTTTTACTTTTGATTCACTTTTCCTTCTCTTCTTCCCTTGGTTTGCTCCATCGTTTTCTAAGGGTTTTTTTTCGGTTTTTAAGCTGTTCCTTGCGCTTTCTATTTCTAATCTTGCAACTCCTTTTCCTTAAACCGTTTTAGCAAGTTTCAATAGTAACAGCTGTTGTCAGGAGTATTCAAAACTTGGTGCCTCCATGTTGTATTGATCATGGAATCACTTCTTTTTCTTCTTCTTCTTCTATAATCCGGCCACAAGGCGTGGGTTGGATCACACATCTCTCCATAGCTCTGGCTCTTGAGCTACTCTCATAGCTTCAGGGTACGATGGGAGTCCTGACCATTCTATGATGTTATACATCCAGTTAGTTCTTGGCCCTCCCCTTGGTCTCTTGCTTTCAATTCGGACCTCCAGTAGTTCTCGCTGGATACTATTCTGGCGTATAAAGTATCCAAAGTATCTCATCTTCCTGTGCTGAGTGGTACACAAAAGTTCTCTCCTTGCGTTCGCCCTTTCAAGTACATCGTGGTTGGTCACTCTGTCTGCCCATGAAACTTTCAGCATTTTCATGGAATCACTATGGCCACCTTTAATGTGCCAAAGTTGCAACTTTAAGGACGAGGATCATCAGACAAAAGATGAATTACGCAATCAAAGAACCTGAATTATGCAATCAGGCTTGGACTGCCAAGAACGTTCCTTGCATTGAGGCTATAAAAGAACGATGACTCAGTCCAGCTCCAATCTGCTCTCTTTTTAGACTTATATACGCTTGGGAAAACTAGGGAAGTACTAACATTCGAAGCGTCAAGCGATATAAACGTCCATAACCTTAACCGATGTGACAAGTGCAGCAAAGTTCGACGGCAGAATCGCATAGCGTACCTGTTTGGACAGGGTCTCTTGAGCAAAGTGGGAAACGTGGACTTTCGCCCCTCTAAAACGAATCACTTGTACGTCTATAGATATGTATAACCATTTTGTCCATAGAACTAGGTCATCTTATTATGGCAAGCTTAGTCATAATATAGTCAATCAAAGTCAAGTATAACATAGTATAGTATAGTATAGTATAGTATAGTATAGTATAGTATAGTATACGATAGTATATCATAGTATTCTATAATATAGAATAGTATAGTAAAATATGGTGTAGTATAATATAGTAGACACATAGTGTGTGGCACTGTCTCCAAATGCAAGATTCGATGGGAACACCAAATATACAGAGAGTTTTCTCGAGATATTTATCGGGTCAAATTACTAAGTTTGTTAACAACTCTCAGGTAAATAGCAAAAAAGACTATTGTATTGCAGGCAGATACAAGTGACATTGAGGGTGATTGGTTTACTTCCCTATTGATTTTGCTGTATATAATAAAATGGATCCCCTATCAGTAGCGATGTCTGACGAAAAGGCTAGGGTTAGAGAAGGTTGAATCAACAAGGTGATAAACTGTTTACCGAAGAATGTTTTGCTGTAGCATATTTCTTTGTCTTTAAAAGCCTAATTGACTAAACTCTTTTTTGTTGGATTCAATCTTTTCATTGAAGAGAGAGTATCTGAACAATCTGCTTTGAAACGACTCGAAACAAAATTCGCTATCTCGTACAGTTTTATTATTCTGTACCATCAACAAACTTTTTAAATTAAAATTAAGAGTATATGCGTGGGTCCCAGGTTCGAAAACTGGCAGTTTCCTTTCATCACTTGGTTACCCTTAACACAGCCCAAATGCCTAGTGATTTTGAGGTAGTTGAGGGATTTATTCAAGAAATATTTGATGATATTAGAGTTGTTTCTGTGAGGTGTAAGTGTATTGCTACAAAGACACATATCTTAGCAAGATTATTACTCAAGAATGAAAATGGAATTGTGTTCGCTCTGAGGTTTGAAATGCATTAAAACTAGTGCGGGCAAATTTTTTAAAGTTTGCTTCACCCGTTCTGAGTTTACAGGTGATACTTTAATTATCAAGAGTGTTATAATTTTCTAGCTACTCAACTTTTTTTCATTAAAATCCATATCGGCACAACAGACTGTTTAGTGGAGGCATTGATACCTGTCAACCTGAGACATACTTAACACTCAAGAAGAGTTACAGGACACTCTCTTTTCAAACTGGCTGTTACGGTTGATTCTATTTAACTGATACACCGTGCTCTGAAAATCCAGTGATAAACTATTTTACTTCAGACAATTGAATGTAACCAGTGTCTGGTCAACTCTTTAGGCAAGTGAATTCATTACTTGAAGCAATATGTTTCGCTTTATATCGCCGTCTTGTATCAGAATTTTATCCTAATCACGGGCAATCCTTATCATATTTCTTACTATTTATTTTGTAATTGGTGAAACGAAGGTGATTTCATCAAGGAGTCCAGAATGTAATTTCTAATCAGTTATTTGTAGTGTTAGTGCCATTTTAGTGTTCAGTTAGGTAATGACTTTAAATAAGTACACATAGCATTTAAGTTTATATACAGGTAAACTTCTGTCTCAAAAGTCAGTCGAGCCACCTGGGGCTTAGGATCACACAATTGTAGGGTACTGGTGATTTGAATGTGACCGAGTCACAAATGACTGATTAGTTTATTTATGCATTATAGACGGTCGGATAACAAAAATTTGTTCTCATTATTTAGATTTAGTTAGGGGCGTTTATAAGCACGTGAACCTTAAGTTCTACTCTATCGTCAGTTAAAAGTTCATTGCGTGACAGCATGTCTTACACCTATTTAGCTTGGATCGAAGTCCAAGATCAAACATGTTCTAACTATTGTTTCTGCAAGTTATCTACGCCTATGTTTGCTTATGGATCGACAACCTACAGCGTAAATCTAAAGTTCTTGACACTCCATGGTAGTTTGTTCTAAGTTTAGAAATTATACTTAACTTACTATTGTCTGCACAGTTCATATAAAAGCTGCAGCAAGAGGTAGTACGCCCTTTTTCATTCTGAGCCCGTGCTTGAGGTAGACGCACGCGCATCGATCAAAATTGTTATCTTCTTTCGGGAAGCCTGTTGCTTGTAAATAGCGAACTACCCATTTTTCTATCTTGATTGCAAATTTAAGTAAAGAGAACGATGAAAAAGTAATGTCGACGTTATATTTTGTGTAATATCTTCGAGCACCGCTTAACGCCTTGCACCCTTTAAGAATTTCACGGCCTACCATCCGCGCCAGCTTACATGAATATGTAAGTTATTGCAGATCTCAATAATAGACAGCTGTTATGGCTTACTGCTATCTGGACATTGACAAATTTGCTCTGCAACTTGACTTGTATTGACAAAGCATTGGTTGGTTTATTTCATGAGGTAGCATGTTATTGGTTATTCTCTATTACAAAGCGTCCGGATGTGATGTGCTAGAGAATCACATGTCCTGAGCCACTGGACGTTGAAGCAGGGCGGCCAGTCCATTTCCTCGTTGCCTTTATCCTTCAACAGCTAATAACAGGTACCTATTTCACTGCTGGGCTCCAACTAGAAGTTGTCAGATACTCAGATTGATGGCCGAGGATAATCTCGTACTATCAACCCTCTTCTAGACTAGCTCTCTACTTAGTGATCTAACATGCCCTATCTGTAATCGGTTCGCATAGGCCAAATAGTCCTTAGCTTTTCACTGCGACATCATTGGAAGTCGAGGCAGTATCCCTGAATTGTAGATTTTCACACCGTGTACCTTACAAATATCAATACTCTGATTGTTCAGATGTATGTGGCTCTACCGTTGTGCTTCTTACAATTCGCATATTCATTTGTCAGTTTTCTATTTTTTTGTGTACGTCCGTCATCATTAAGTGTTATATAGAAAACTATTTTCATTCAGTCTATTCATTAGTCTACAGTTCTCTATGAACGCCAGTTTAAGTGTTGATTACGCGTGCCTTGTGGTCGAGGTGTGGCGACATCGCAAAGCAAACTCCACTACACCACGTGTTTTCAATGTGCTCGACACTATCAAGACAACAGACTTGTCGCGTAGGTGTTGAATTCCTTACAATTATATTCAAGATAGAAAGTCTTTGATTCTCGATATCAGTCTGGGTATAATATTTTAATTTGTATATTTACAGCTGTTTTATTGTACTGGAACCGTTATGTTTTGTTGATCTTACTTGGTACACATTACGGAAAATTTGTAAAACAGCTACTGACAGATGCTGTTCCAGAAATGTATGAACAAGGAACAAGATAAGTGACAGTGTTGATCGAACTCTCTGTCTAGAAAGCTGTTTTGTCAATGTAGAATGAGTTCCTTGTTCCTTGTACACAAAATTTTTGAGCTTCATCTTTACGGGTATGATACCTGACACCTTGTGTGTCGCCACTCTGCTAACATCTTGTGTTGAGATTCCTTTTCAATCTTCAAAAACTCTTTACTCAGGGGCGGGGAAAGGTAAAGCAGATGGGGGGTGGGGGGCAAGTAGGCTGGGTTCAAATTTACTTGTTCACGTTCCACAGTATACAGAAGCAAAATCTGTTGCGTGTCTCAATGTGCATATTTTGCTTTGAATGTGACACAATGTCTGTCGCAATCAGTTTCAATTTTGATAAAGCTAAAGAGAGGTCACGGGAAAAAAAGAGATTTGACAAAACTTATGGGGGCATGGCCCTGCTGCACCCTGTTCCCCCGTCCCTGTTACTAATTTTAGTAGCTTTACTTTGGGACACGCAGTAAGGAAGTTCCATCAGTACCCTTTTGAGAAAGAATAGCTTTGAGAGTCAAATCCTAAACTTTGACTTGCTCCGCCTTTTTAGTTAGTTAGTAGTGCTCTAACATCGCAAACATATTTTGACACGAACAGAGCAGCAGAAACTAACTATGGTATCATAGAACGGGGCCAAAGCCAGAGTACATTTATCAAGATGTGGGGGAGAAACTTTTCTAGGGGGCGTCAATAGATACTATAAAAATTACCATGTGAATTCCTTGCTGTCAAGTCGTAAATATAATGCCGTGAAACATGGATTTAATTCTTTATTGCAGAAATTTTACTAAACGATATAAATTCATTTTTAAAGGCTGTTAAATTTTATACACTTTGATCTCTGAACTAAAAATTCTAGGCGACGTTTTGCAAATTTTGGGCAGGGGGTCTTGCACGCTTCCCTTTCGCTGCAGTCGACTTTCCATGAGGCTACCATGGAATTAAAAATAATGTTATAGAAATTTAGAGATATTGTTGATTAGAACTTGCCAATCCAATTCACAGATTTCTTTAGTCTTGGTGTACTTGGAATCACTTTAATTTTAGAGCCTCATAGTTGCCATACCGATTGCACCCTGCTCTGAAGTAAGTACTATAAAATTGAGAATTTGGGATCGAATCATGCAATGTTTTTTTAACTCGCGTCTCGAATAAGTCTTAGCATATTCCTTTCCTGCAACAATATATGATATAAAGGGCATCCTTTTCTGGTCTCAGGTACCCCATATGTCTCTACTTCGGTCTTCTTACATACTCTGCCATTAAAAATGTTAATTGTACAGCTTTTCAAACTACACTTGAAGGAAAAGTTTTTGAGGGGTGGGAAGGCGACAGCAAGAATACTTTTAAAACATATTTTCACTTAAAATGCAAGCAGAAACATGTAGCAAAGAAAGAAAGTTAGAACTATTGGGAGTTTACATCTATGTAAAGTATCGCCTTTCCATGTGCTTCATTGTATATCCAACAACAGACCATAATTCGGCAACAAGTTTGAGCTGTCTTTCGGTTACGGGGAGTCCCGCTGTTCATGAGACTACCAAGATGCGCCTTTTCCTTATATAGAAAACCTTCGCACAATCAAACTTTCATTTGTGATATTTTGATTCACCTCCTCAAGTGGCGTAGGACTTATCTGGAGCTTGGAAGGAAGCAATAGACCGTTCTTAATGCTCCTTCCTGTAAACAACAGCAGCATCAAAGCCTCAGATAAAATCGTTACGAAACAAATGCTGTGTAGGAGTATGACAGAATCGGGGCCGTGCAAGTCGCGATATCTGATCATATTCGTAACAAAAACATGTGTATATGATCAACAGACATAACTTTTCTTCACAATCTTTTACATTCCAACGTATGAAGGAATAAACCTGTTGATACTTTTCGTTCTGTTGACCCCACACGTTTCACAATCGGGAGGCGACATTCCACGTACCCAAATTTATTTAGGTTTCCATGAATACATGGCGATTGAGATAATTATGACAATAATACGTTCTTTTCTATCTCAAGTGTTCAAGAAAGCATTTGTGGCAACGGTTTGTTTACTAGATAACTGCCATTACCGGGTTTCCTATTGCCTACATTGAAAAGTGAGGCGTAAGGGAGCAGTCGCTTTGGCATGACATTATGACTGTTTCTGTACAGAACAGGTTAACACAAGGGTTGCCAGAATAAAGAAAGGAATTGCACAGAGGACTTTTAATCAGCCATAGTTGGCCCCGCGTTTTACATGAAAGGTTTCAGATTGGGTTGGGTCTAGGCATTGAATGACGATCTGGTTATCCTCAGACTGAACATAAAACATACTGTCTCCAAATCGAAGACGTCTCTAGCCCTTTACGAATTCCACATTATTGTTCAGTGTAAGCCTAGCACCATATGTAGCGTTATCAGGAGAAAATGCCCAGCATTCCTTGAAAGTGCAAATCATCTATCAAATCAGGTTGTAAAATGTTTGGTGAAGCGTAAGTCGCAAATACATAGCTCACGGGTTCGACTCCTAATGGTGACATACTTCTCTATTTCTCTAGTATCTTTTCAAACTTGTCACTTGAAAGCCTCTCTTCTAAAACACTTTACAACTTTCAATGGGCTTTGGACACAATGATGGGCCGGATGGTAGTCCTTCCATGGTCAAGTCACGTGGCCAAAAGAGGTTGGTCTCCAAACTTTGATAGAGCTTGATGTCAATGGGGTTTTGGGAGCTAATGTGGCGACTGGCGGATTATTTAATGTTATCAATTAGGGTCACCTAGCTCACTTGGTAGAGTGCACGCCTCAATTACATTGGTCACGGGTTCGAACCCCATTGGTGACATACAGTTCTATTTCTGTAGTAGTTATTCAAACAAAACATAAAGAGTGAGACAATTGTAAAATCAATACAAGACATTGTACTACTCTCTCTCAACCTTAACACCTCCAGAGGTCAAACTTCCAAAGTACTTCCATGGTCAAGTCACATGGCCCAGAGAGGCTGGTCTCCAAACATGCGTAGAGCTGATGTCGATGTTCACATGTGACGTATTGAGAACTAACATGGCGACTAAAGAAATGGAAAATGTTATCAGCAGACTATCATCTATCATCTAGCCGCTCTCTTGAACGGACGCAATTTTCAATTCATCTAGTACATTTTCAAACAAATCACGTTTTATTAACTCGTATGCATATGATGAGAGAAGAGCTGCAATGAATGTTTCATCTGAAGATATTTAATCTTAAAGCTGAAGACACACGAGACTACGAGTCAGCCAGCAAAAGGAAGTGCTCTATCAACTATTCTCGTTTGTTATACACTATCGTCAGAAAGGATAGCCTGGATGCAAGCTAAGGAAACTTGACAATCACATCAATGTTGATTCTAAGCTGCTGTATCTTGCCATTTAGCCAGGGAAGTAGGAAGCATCTAAAATTGGGCGGGGGCGGGGGGTTCACAACAATCAAAGGGCACATTTTTACTTACAGAACACCTTACTACGAGTTGGATTTTAGAATGGATAAAGGGGCACTTTTTGTTTATTGCAAAATCTTGGAGGGGCACTTACCCCAAGTGTCCCCTTGTTCCTACGTCCGTGCATGAAGCAAACATTTAGAATCCAAATTGTCGCATGATATAACGTGAAACAATATTGTGTGGACCTCGTCGCTTCATTGACTCCAGTCACCAGATGCCCTACTTGTTTTGAAATGAAGCGATCAAATTGGATACATGACTGGAAGATGTTTGTATGGTTCTGTAAGTGAGTGATTTGACTGTTTGACTAAGTAGCAGCACGTTTTTGTACTTGTTTTAAATAATATGCAATTGAAGCTGAGTAACTAGCATTGTGTAGCCTAGTGTGTAAAGTAAAATAAAATATCGTATGAAGTCCAATACGAAATACGTAATATTCTCCAGCCACCGTCTCTAGCAAGGCCCTCATCCAAGACGAAGCAGAATTACATGGTGGAATTATCAATGCTGCGCTTCTAACCCAAGGGTGGATCGTGATTTGAGTCGGCCCTAAAGACGGCCCCGTTTTATGATCGTCAATCGTAATTTGAGTCGGCCTTAAAGAAGACCCCCTCATATGATCGTCGATGGTGATTTGAGTCAGCCCCAAAGAAGACACCGTTATACGATCGTCGATCGTAATTTGAGTCGGCCTTAAAGAAGACCCCCTTATATGATCGTCGATGGTGATTTGAGTCAGCCCCAAAGAAGGCCCCGTTATGTGATCACCGATCGTGATTTGAGTCGGAACCAGACAAGGCCTAGTTATATGATAGTTGGCTTGCAAAGTGCACATTTGCGAAATACATACGCCAATTCCATTCCGAGGAAAAACTCATGCATGTTGAGCAGTCCTTGCCTTACAGTCAAGAAACTACCGCTGATAGTGAACCTCCGTGAAGTCAAACACCACTAGCAAGCTAGTTTGATGTTTTAATCACAAGGATTCAAAATTATATACTATATATGGAAGTCTACATACTTGGAAACACGGAAGGAACGTTGATGACGTCACAAATCAAACTTTTTTGAAATAGTAAGATTTGACTTCAGATATCTAAAGGCAACCCTAAAATAGGCTCTTTCGCAAAATACCAGACCTGTATTGTATATAGTGTTTAACCTAGAGGCGTTTGAAATTCAAAAGTGTCAGGTCATTCAAAACTCGATTGATATTCCTTGGTTCCTTACGTTAGGATCCAGAATTAAATAACAAGGTTTTGATCGAGAGATTTAAAATTTTGAAAGCTGACACCTCGGTGCTGGGAAAGGGCAACACTCTCAATTTTGGCCATGGACGTTTTTACTGATAGGAAAACATGAAAATTGAGTATTTTTCCCAGGGTTCGTGACGTCACACTTTCCCTCCGCATTATCAGAAGAGGATGAACGAACCAAAAGCACAGATAAATTTTCTGAGAATTGATCATCTTATTTCCCCTACGTAAGAAAAACACAAACTTTCGTATACCAGATCCTATGAAATGAGTTAATGACGTTAACAAATTCATCAATTTCTTACCAAAATGCAATTTGCTAATGACCCCAAAGGACATTAAATTAAAACTTATAGCTCTGGACAACAATGAAAGTAAAAAGTCAGTTGCTATCTTCGTAAATCGCCAAGATTTCGAGCTTTTATCCCTTGTAATCTGATATGAAGAGAAACCCTTAAATAAGCTATAAATACAATACGCAAATATCGCCTGATTTTCCAATCACTTGCGCTTGTTATCATTTGGAAGAAAGCACTCTCTCTTAACGGAGGACTCGGGCGTGACGTGACTGTAAATCACCTATCGAAATGATCCGCGCGAGAAAGGGAATTTTCGTGTATACACAATGATGTTATCCAAGTTAAAAGTGGTGACAGAATTGTAAAAGTTTTGGTCATGAGTTTAGATAAGAACCGTATTTTCCCTACGTATATATTGCAATAGATAGAAATCTTTAACTCTGCATTACTGAGGAATCCAACGTTAGGCACATATGGGCTTTGTCTTATTGTTTTACCAATACAACTCTTTCTATGTAAAGTTCTTTCGTAAGTACTTATCCGTTCACTTCTTGCCTCTGTGTAGTGCCGCGAGGTCTTTCTTCTTTGAAACAAATCTGCTATCATGTTAAACTTCATTCTATACGTCACTCATCCGTGATGAACTTGTTGATGAACATGAAGCTAACGACGTCTCTCCATCATGGTCTTAAATCTCTACAGCTAGCTCTGGCCACAAGTCACCCCACTTAGGTTAAAAAATTTGTTAAAACAAATATGACACTGACAGTTAGGTCTGATGGTTACAACACTTGTGAATACTCAATCAGGTCCACAAGCTTATAAAATCTGGATCTTGCAGCTCCAATTAGGTAACAGGCATTTTGCGCAAAGAACGAATTGACATAACGAGACTCCTCCGCTCTTATGGCGACGAATCATCTATTACAATATTCACATAAAAACGGGGAATAACGCCAAATGCGTGCAGTAGTAGCAGGACAAACTCCTTAAATATCATAAATAAATACAAAAACGTAGATTAGATAGCGTGAAGAGCAGCGATTTTCCAGCTTCGATGATTTATTCCACGGCTTTTACTCTTAGGTTGCAGTATCATGGTAGTAAAGCATTTGCAAATTTAGACTCGCAATGAAAACGAAATTAGTGCAGTCAAATGGCAGTAAAATCTTCTAAAAAAATTTCAAAGGATGCAGATTTTGATGCCCTCTCTTCGTTTTATTTGTTCTGTGCGAAAGGCAGAAATGTAGCTTCTGTCAGCAATTTTCGGGGACGATTACAAACAATAATAAAATGCTAAAATCTTAAAAAGGGGAGCCATAATACAAAATCTTGAATCAAGTGGGTCTGAAGGTGCCTGAGGACATGGACAAATACACTTATGAACACGTGTCATTTCAATTCAAAAGTTCCAATTTCTGTCAATAGGGAGGGGAGTGTACACCTTAGCCTCTGGGACTCTACAGCATTTGATTACCAACCCAATTTTTGGTACTCAAGGATAACAAATAATGAATAAAGAGACCAACATCAGACACCTCACGATTGTGGAATCAGAGGTTTCTGCCGTGGGAAAACAAGAACAGGGTTTCTTGGACCATCTCAAAGACCACCCATCAAGTCTTAAATACCGCATAATGAAACTGATTTACAAACAAATCTGCTCTTCATGCCGTTCTTCTACGAAAACCCTTAAACACTTAGTGATTAACATCATACCAATACTTAACTCCAACAAACTCTTCATGGTCAAACGTTTACAAAAAACAAACTCCACTAACATATAAAACGCCAATAGTTCTCTCATAAGTCAAACATAAACAACAATCAAATCGAGGCATTTAAGAATATTCGCATTTTCAAGAAGCAACGGTTCACCGCGCACTCTCTTTTGGAGAGTCCCTTAATTTCCGAAATTGTCTATCCTACACATTTTCTTCGCGGACAAAAGTAACGCCGTATACCCTTGACGTGTTGCATGCATTAGTGCAAGTACACTCTCGTGCTGTTTCAGTCAGTCATCTGGAAGTATGGCATATATTGCTAAAACATGAAATTACTTTACAGTTACAATAACTCACAACTGTACCTTATCCCCAAACCAACCACTGCAAAGAACCCTAAAGTGTAGTTCAAAAGGGATCTGGGGCTGATTGTGTTCTATAACCTTGTGCCTTAACTTAACAACCGTTGTATGCAAGACAAATGGCGAAAAAAATGACCGCTAAGAAATAATTAAAGAATGAATAGTAGAAGTAATATCTTACCACTTTGGATACTAATGAATGTCGTACAAATACCTCTTCTTAACTTTGTGTCAAAATTACATTGTCGAATATATAAATAATACATACAAACCAATAAATGCTCATTAAATAGTAGATACATCAACTGTGGTGATTATTTCTCTACCATACGTCAATTACAAATACCAATGTGAAGTCATAATTACACGAACAAATGCCAAATGAAGGTAGACACAGGTTTTCGTTCTAATACAACGAACCTTACACTTCAGCAAAATGTCTACGAAGTATCTAACAAACTGTAAATCTGGGGATTGCTAATGGCTGCTGCAACATCGAGAAAGGTAACGCAGACCGATGCGATGGTCCCTCGATAGTATTCGAGATGAAATGCGATTCACCTCCCTATTACAACATGATTCAGTGAAAAAAATCAAGAACTGAATGATTCATCACCAAGCTGCACAGCAGCAACAACACTAATGTCATGTGCTCCATAGTTTGCATATAAAGCTAAACCCGACGGATTGCAGGATAGATAAAGGACGTAAATTCCCCATACAACGACTGCTTGTAAATATGCTCCAGCCTGGTGTGGCATCTAGGTGTCTCTAATGTGGCCTTTCTAGGGCTCTGTTGTCACATCAGTTTCAGCCACTGGCAAATACAGGGCTTTTTGTTTAGTAATTTGGTTACCAGCGCATCAGAGGACTAACATAGAAACTATAAGTAAGATCCAAAATAAGAGTTACGGCAAGGGAACAGATATTCTTTGTAGATCATCTAAATCAGTAAT
>JAAAKL020011866.1:0-13398 GCA_010016065.2 Carybdea cf. marsupialis auct. non (Linnaeus, 1758)
TTAAGTGACTACTTTTTAGCATTATCAAAATTGAAATTGATCGCGACAGACATTGTCACATTCACAACAAAATATGCATATCAAGTCACACGACAGATTTTGCAAAGGCACCTTAGTGGAACGTGAAAAAGTAAATTTGAACCCAGGCTACTTGCCCCCCACCCCCAATCTGCTTTACCTTCCCCCGCCCCTGTCCAGTGGTTACCTCTATTCGTAGTACAAGCAAATGAAGACACTCTCAGATAAGTCCGTATAGATAGTTCGTGACTTCAGAAAGGATTTTCATGTAAGTTACGTCAGCTGCAATAGCGAATGTACTATGAAGACTTATCATGCGATCATTATGGCAAAATTGATTTTACGGTTCTGAGATACACAGAGACGAAGTTTTAATATCAAGGAGCGGAGCTGGCATGTTCAGTGATACGTTATCAAAGTACAGCGGATGCTGGATGCCTGATTAGATACAAGGAAAAGCATTCATTTTTGCTACTAAACAAACATGGCCGACGTTGCTGTCAGCGTTATAACGCCGCTAGGAAATAAACACCTTCTCCAAATTTTATACGGAGAACGATATCGAACATTTTCGGAAGGGGGAGGGGTGTTATATAGCAACCCAGTTCTCCTACCGAGGGCTTACGCACTACTACCTGAAATAAAAGTTTGTCTATATTCAATTTGCTTCTCTTTTGCCCAAATTCTATGTGTCCTCTCAGCTCCGTTAAGGTACATCTCAGCTTCACAACAGCACCCTTATTTCATGCCATATCTGGTAATCGCTACACAATCTCACTTTGAATGTACACTATATTATTTACATATCTCGTTTCTTGTAAACTGACACTAATTTATAATTTAAGGATTTCAGCTAGGTTCAGATGATGCTAAGATTACGTATAATAAGAACCCTAACTATTTAACGCACTCAACATTTGCAGAACAGCAACTCCTAATAAATCGTTTCTGTTTTCACTCGGTCTCTAATACCTTAACAGCAAACAAAGAGTGGGGACCGGGGAAGGGTGTATGAATAGAAAACTAAAAACATCTCGTCGAATTTTTACCTAATGTTTATTTTGAATGGTAACAAATTGGAGATGTACATGGTTTGGATTTTATCGTTCTCTTACGAAACTTCTTAAGATGCGATTTGTCACTATTCTAAACGTTGGCGCAAATCACGAAACGATCTAGTAAGATTTTGTGGTATTATAGCTGCACTACAATAAACCTCTAGGATTTTTTTAATGAGACTTACTTGGATAAAAATATAATTTTATTGTAAGAGATTATGATGACTTCCCACTGAAGATGTTGATAAGGAACCTCCCAATAGCCATCGAGACAATCCAAAGCGCTGTTATTTGATCAATGTCGTGCTAATAAATCGCAAATACGGAGGCTTAAATATAATAACTGGTTTTACATTCCCACGGCGGAAACTTGACAGATGAAGGTTTAAGATGAACTGCAACTTGTCCAGAAGGCAATCTAATCACATGGCTGTCTAAAATCCTTTTTACACCACATCATACATAACTGTCACTTTATGGCACTAACCATCCTGGAAAAAAGCCAAGGCTGCTTATCTAATGGTGTGAACAAAGGCGAGCTACAGTCGAAGAACAATAATTCCTCAATTCTTTACACGATTTTTAATAAAAAACAGTGAAAGTTGACCTGGGTCATGGGTGTTTACTAAACTGTGTTTTCTGCTTGTTTGGGAACATTCCTAATAATACCAAGAAAGTAAAATATAGACCTTCGAAACTACCGCAACCACGTACCCATATCTGAATTCAGAGAGGGCGGCTTAATTGATAGAGTACAATGGAAATGCAGCCATTGAACGATCATCATAGCCAGAGGCATCAAAACGACACTTGAATTACAATTGAATTAAATTTTAGAGGAATCAAAATTTAATAGTTGAAAATGGCTTGAAATATACTTATGTTAACATTGAAGGGAAGAAAGTATGAGGGGCAGGAAAAGGATGGGGCTTTTTACGCAAAATTTGAGCCTAGGATGCTGCTTAGATGGGCCTCATCTCATCCATTTAGAGAATTTGATCCCCCGGCGCTCATAAAGGAAGTTGCTTAAAAACAGTGTTTCCCAACGTGGGCGATATTGCGACCCCCTTGGGGGGGGATAGACTTACGCCTATGCCTGACTGAATTTACACCTGAAATCAGGAAACTCTCCTTACACTATTCATGCCAACCATAATATTGAGAACGGGAAATTGAACTGTTTAAAAACTGTACTCAAAAATACACCTAAACCTAGTACCAACATGCGCTGTTTGAGCCGTCTCTATTGTCATAAAACGGGGCGACGATGAAGCTATTTGATCACTGAGGGGGCGATAATCAGGAAAAGGTCGGAGTCGCTGCTCTAAAACACCGAACAATCTAAGAATATGACCTTATACAGATGATCCAATACATACTAATTCGTCATAAACAACTCCTTTTAATTCGATTACCCACCCAGCTTTATACAATTACCCATACTTAAGGCAGGAAAAGTTAAAAAGCACCCATTCTCGAATATGGGTCTATTCTAATATTACGACTACAAGTTGAGAGCTACTACAAACACAAAAGCTTGCTTTGTTACCAGTCATAGTAGCTTTAATCAAATATTCTGACGCTTGTCGACTCAGTTGTTGCAATCGATGGTAGATATTTGTCACGTCTTGAGTCGTAGTCTTTTTCGGAGCTACGTTTCGAGAGATACTTTTCCCATCTTCAGGCTCTTGGACTTTGGACTGTTTGCTGACTTATGTTGTTCGATTGCTGCCTCCCGATGAAGTAGGGATCGAACTTTGTCGGGTGTAGGCGCCAGTCTGATTTTGTGTTTTTCCCTGTAGTGCTGGTAGCCATATGTGTGGTAGGTTGTAGGATATGTTATTGATGTGGTTTTGGTGTTGTAGGGAATGGATTGTTTCTTTAGCAGCTGTGAATTTCTGATCACATATTTTCAAATTTGTGTCTCCATAAATTTAAAAGTTACTTGGTGAGGATGGGAGTAGGGTGTCACATCAACGTGTGGAGAGACGTCAATGTTTTTGGTGATTTATCGTGCTTCTGCATATGATCAGGAAGTTACGGACGGTACTACACGTATTACCCATCTAAAACGTTTTCGCGGCTAATGATTGGTTTGCCCTATCTGCGAAGTGTGAAAGACTGCGCAGTGTAAAAGTGTAAATAATTTCTTTTATCGTAAAAGTCAGATATCGCTAGTGTAAAAATAAGATTTGATAACAAGTGAGAATGTTGCTGCTATATTTACACGAAGCATTTTTTGCCGTTTCACAAACTGATGGATGACAGTACAAAAATACCTGTTTTGTTGAGGGACCAGACCTCCACTTCCTCCCTTAACTTCCCTCGATTAAATAAGGTCAGTTTCAAAAAGGATCACGTACACTCGACACGAAGAAGATAACGTGTGAACGGAAAACGGATGAGGGAGGTTACTTACGTCATCCAGAACAACCGTTGAGTTGTGATGCTCGATGGGGCAGATCATGATATGATCTTGAGTTAATCCACCTTTCGGTAAAGCTAAGTAACACTGATGAAAGGGAAATTATATACAGTATATTATTACTATATTATATACAGTTATAAAGGACCTAATAAACACGGCAAAATACCACAATACATATAGCTTAATCAAGGCAGTTTATAAAGCTAGTACAACATTTTTTATACATTTACAAGCGAAGCTAGAAATGGCGCAGGCTTACATGTTACGATGGCCAAAAGATTGCAAATAAACATGCTCAGAGAAAAACGTACTTGCAACTGAGTGCTCTTCTGGATTACGCACTCGTTAAAAAACCCATACCCACGACAAAATAATATATTAAGCTCTTGGAATGTTCTCATTCTCCCTACTAAATATCATATGTTTTAAATATACCAACACTTGTCGACTCAGTTGATGCCATAGATGGTAGATGTTTATCATGTCGTGAGTCGTAGTCGTTTTTTGAGCTACGTTTCGAGAAAGACTTCTCCCATCTTCAGGCTAATGGGCTCTGGAACGTTTCACTGAGTTTCAAATGGATTCTCCAGCAACACAATATCTTATAATCCTTCTCGACAGCATCCATCTAACGTAAAACACTATAGAAGCCGAAGGATCCTCTCCTTTCAGAAGAAACCAAAACATCGCAAACTTCATCGGAGGTACGCAAACTTACATCATAAATTCAGCGAAAAGTTCCAGAGTCCATTGAGTTTAGACTAACGAAGGCTTCCTTTGAGTAACAAGCCGAACTCAGAGTTAGCCGTAGATAGGAAATCGAAGCTAGACAAAGTATTACAACAGTTATTACAGTGGAAAGGAATATTGAAAAAGGGAGGGCTTAATGTTATACTTCGATAAAGTGGAGAGAAGGAGACAAAAAGAAATTTAACATGAACAGAAAGGAAGTTGCTGCTCTTCTAACGAACTCGTCGAGGCACGGATATTACTAACGAAGCCTCCTCTAGAAAGCGAAGAACATTCGATATTTTCTAGTACAACCGAAGGTGAAAAAAGTGTATTGAATCAGCTACGCCTCCAAATATAAGCTACGCTTGCTCCGTATCGGCGATGTACGTTCTTAGAGATATCTATCAGTTTTGAAAATACTTCATCGAATATGGATGAGAATGGTAATCTGGCATCTTGATAAACCAACCCCGTTGACAGTAGGTTAAGGCTATGGAAAACTACTATTTTGGAAGTACCTTAGAGGTAAAAAACTTAGTCGGTAATAAGTGACTAAAATTTTTTGCTAGTGACTAAAGTGTTTACCGACCAAAAATTTTTACCCACTAAATTTTTACCGACAGATATTTTAAACCGAACAATATTTTTGACCGATAGATATTTTTACCGACTTTTTCCTACAAAGATTTCCATCGTCAAAGTTTTTTCACCCGCAAAACCCTTACCGACGTTTTAAGTTATGAAAAGAATGTGGGTTGTTTTGTTCTCCTTTAACATTTTTACATTTTCTAAATTTTCCCATTGGCTTTCGAAATATATGAATGATGAAGATTTCGTAAACTTATTTAATTGTAGAAAGGGAACTCATAGAGTAAATGTCATCATTGAAATGTACAGAAATATATAATGGTGTATAAAAGTTACTTTTTTTCACCATTGCAAAATTTTTGGCAAGAAAGTAATTTAAAATTTTAAAATTTTAATCGGTAAAAAGTGACTAAATTTTGACTTAGTGACTAGGGCTTTTGCCGATTAAAGTTTTGACCGACCAAAGTTATTACCGACTAAGCTTTTACCTCTAAGGTAAGCGAAGATATGCTTTGACTTGATCCAACCAAAATACCGTGAATGCTAGGAAACATTAAGGTCAAATGAAGATTCAGGTCTCCTTGTTGCTTTTGTCTCGCTGTATTTTTATGCTAGTTGATATTTCAGCAATTTAGAATTCGGCAACTATTCCCCATGATAATACTACTCTTGGTTTTCAATTTGTGCCTCGTCAAAGGGCATGTATTTAAATACAAGGCAATCAAGGGAAGCAAACGTGATCGTCATACGTTGACATATCCTACAAAAAACTGGTTCAAAGTTAAACTCATAATAAAATATTAAGTAGTAGAGCACGTTCTACTCATGCAACAGGCTTTAAGATACTAAATAGTCATATCATCTGTACAACTACGAGGCTGATTTTCTAGTTCTTACGGACTTCCTCACGAAACTATGATGGTTTACCAGTCTTCTGCACTATTTGTTATAAAAATTCCTACATTTCCCTCTTGACCTTTTAAATGTTAAAGTACAATATTATGACAATACATACATGTTCACCAATGCTCACGACCAAATGCTTTTCAACTTTGGGGCTTCCAAGACAAAACCAGCATGGTTGGGACAGCGTTGCTGTAACGTGGAATGTTCATATAAAATTCAACTACCTACTACCACATAAAGAATAACATTTTTAACTACTTTTAAGTAATAACTAACATTTAATGCAGTCCAAGGCAATAAAATCCAGAAAAAAGAAGCGTAACATGTAATGATTACAGCCAAACTGAACCTAATGATGATGCTGGAGACAGTTTAGCTCAGTCGTTAGAGAGCATCTCCGGCAAGTTGATTGTTAATGATTCCACCCTCAGTTGTCAATCTGAAAAGTCCTACTACGAACCCAACTAGAAAATGGGTGCCCGGTATCAGCTTGGGAGGGACTAAGGGCGATGAAGTCAAGAAAGTAACTGGCCACCATACCTGAACATGACGTGGCTCAGTACATGTGAGTCTCTGCAACATCACATCCCCTACGCTCTGCAGCAAGAATATGGGTTCACAGTTATCTTCTCTTTTGACGATGATCCAATTTGGATGAATAATTCGGGTAGCATGGTCACACGGAAAAGCTCCCTACAACCTGCAGCAACAGTAGCTTCAATTTCTGCAATTATTGGGTCAATAGGAGATGGCATACTCCGAAAAGGGCACTTTTCCAGATACCCCCACAGCCTCATTCAGAGACAGAATTCTTCTGCCACCTTTTCGACAGGGTTAGGGTTAGGGTTAGGAAAAAAAGGTGGGGTAGCCCTTTTTCAGTGCAGTTTCGAACAATAGTGGTGGGGGTATCTGGAAAGTACCCTGAAAAGTGCTAAGAAAATCTGCGCTCAGCGAGGCGTAATGGCACAATGCCCATTTCACTAGCCTAGACGCAAAGGCCCCACTCTCAGGAGGTCTATATATACATTGTTTCTCTACAAATGTTACTGTGGCGGTGGTGGAACTTTACACTAGAAAAATTATGCCCGCTAACTAGTCACAGAACCTGCAGATAAAAAAGCCAAGTTTAGATTTCAGCAACGATCTCAACCTAATGCCTGATGCTTTGTACAATGATTCTTGTACGTTTTATTAAAGCCACAACTGCGCTTTTGGCACTACGATACTAAGAAAGCTGCTGATAACGAATTCTCATGCAAAAGAGAAAACTTGAAAAATTAACTTTGCAAACACGACTACATAAAATTTTGATGCTTTACTACCTCATCTTATTATTGCCGATAAACGTTGCCCGATTCTGTCTTGTCTTTCTCCTTTTGGGTAACCACTGATATTTCAATTTGATATTAAGTTTTGAAAATATAACATAGAAATAAAAAAAAATGTATGTGTATATCACCGCCGGGATTCGTACCCAATCATTCGTGTGCCCTAGCATCTGAGCTTGGTTAATTACAATGACAACATGGTCCTATTTCTCTAATCGTCACATTGGCCTCCGGTCCTCCACCGCTAGGCATCAACATCCTTCCATGCGCAGTTTTAGAGAGCAGTCTCTCTTTAACGTGTGACTTGAAAATGAAAGGATGGACGGACGAATGAATGAATGAATGAATGAATGAATGAATGAATGAATGAATAGTGCGACAGAGTGAATGAGAAGACAAAAAAAAGTAATAATGATAGACCAAAAAACCCAACAGGAAAGGCAGTCAGAAGAGGGGGTGGGGGAGAAATAAATGGACAAAGGGAAAACTCAGAGAGAGAAAACACAAAAATAATGGGTTGATTTAGGACTTACGTGGGCCTTTTGCCTTCTTGTTTCGATGGGGTTGGTCTTTGTTATCTGATAATCAGAAAATATACAATATTAGTTCCTCTGGAGTTCGGGTTTGTAAATTAAGGGAGAGGAGTGTTGCAGGTAAAATAGATACCGCGAAGCGACTTTGAGTAACACAAGATATAAATTCGACAGGCAATCATTTGGTAGTTGTACAAACAAGTTTAACTTTGATAACGCTCATTGAAAAATTTCTTGAAAGATTATTTTTGCTTTGGTAATTAAAAATTATAAAACAAAACTGACTTCACTATAAAAAGGAACACGGCAAGAAATAAAAAACTGCCTTCAACTAAATCAGTCATCGTCCTCAACACCGGGACACCGGAACGGTAAGGACACTATGGGTCTGGAGCACGCGAAACAAAGCAAATGGCTAAAAAGGAAGGAAGGTACTTAGAACCTAATCTGGCTATAGGATTAGCCCCCCTCCCTCCACCTAGTTTCAGTGTCGGTTGTCACTTTTTGAATCGACTGAATTTATAGTTGCTTGAAACTGAATTTGTCGGGAACGCAAACTTAATCACCTACGTCTGGTGATTCATGAAGTATCACTTACCCGATTTCCTTTTTCCTTTGTCATCAACATTGAAAAAGAAATTATCTGCTTTCTCTTCCTAAAATATCAAACACAGAGACAGTACAAGAAACTAAGGAAAAGCAATAATATTGGGGGTAGGGGGGATGGGGAAATAATGATCAAAAGATAAATAGAACCCATCTGTGGCCCGGTCACACCTTGTATCCTAGGAGAGGAGTGTATTCATGCTTCAGCAGGAGTTTCTATACAACTAGTGCAAACGTGTTACCATAGGAGTTCTTTCGTCAATGTAAGCCCATCGTATGCAAAAGGGGTATTTAGGAATGATTATGATTATGTTACATAATTTTGGGCTCCACTTTGTCTTTGTAGGACAGGAGAAAAATCAGTTCCTCAAAATTTGCCCGAGTTTAATTTATTAACTGTTTATCGCACAACACTTTCATGAGTATTTCACACGTAAGTCTTATACAAAAAACCGCATAGATAAAAACATTTGAAAAATCTACTTTTTCCTATTTAGCTACAAAATAAACGAGTATGTGTCATATCCCCAAATCGTCTCTCTCTCTCGCTCAAGTTACCGTTCTAATAATGTAGGGTCTTAATGCAAAGTTAATCGAAGGCTCTATTGGCACCGATAGCCCTGATGATTACCTGGCGACACTCTGAATCATACGGTTACAATTATCATAACTGAAAACAAATTGTAATTTAAAACTGCACGAGATAACGAAAAGACAAATTCTTTTTGTCTGCAAATTTGCATAATTTGTCTTTTCATTGGGCCTTTTCAGCTAACTATTTAGTTCCACAGACACTAACTGGTCAAAACAACACCAATCTAGCAGTCAGACATCTGATTGGCTACTTTCAAAACACAGTTTGGTTTATGTTTTATAGATTTCTTCCTATCTCAATTCTGACGATTTTGTACTTTGAGGAGTGTCAGACGCAAAAAGCTTTTTAGTGCTAAAATGTTTTCGCTATTTCGTGCAGTTTTATTGTTTTGTACCACCAACAAACTGATAAAGTTTATACCAGTAATGTATAGCGCAGTGTTAAGTAACTCCATGATCAATAAACAACTCCATCTTCGTATTCAACTACCTATTCAGTTGTTAAGAATTCATTATCAGAATGATTACAAGAACTGTACAGACCAGCTTCGACTGCTGAACGAGATGAACTAACGTGTCAATGGCCTCAGCTACGTAAGTAATACAATGCACCAGAAAAGGGTGTGCAATGATCAATCAAAACTGATCAGCCTCGTTCTAATAAAGAGGTATCAGTGATTGCCGGATAAACTAATATTAAAAACACAAACTATTCGAAAATTGTAATTTATGCTCACCCAAAAACAATGGGCAAAGCTAGCCATAAAGATGGTAACCTGACATTGTCAGTTTTAACATAAGATCTTACAACACAGAGCATTGGCACCCATCGGTGCAATGGGGTCATTGTCCCTCCACTTTCTCTTAGGAATACGTTCGAAAAGGTCAAAAGTCAATAGGTCACAAAAATATCAAATGATCATATTCACAGCTTCCAAACTTTTTTAATCTCGTAACTTTATCTCTCCTACCAAGGGAGATGTACTCCTAGAAAATCTGGGGGCTTATGGAATGGAACAAAGATGACGTTTGTTTTGCCAAGCCACCCTCATTTAAAGACGATTTCTAAAACCCTGCAATAGAGGCAGCTCCACAAAGAACGAGCTTGTGCATTAATTATGGCGATATTTCGTGAATAAATATCGCTAAAGCCGTCAAAGTATGTTTGGTAAACAGTTACCTGTTCCTTTCCACTTGACAGACTTGCATGTAAAACACCAGCAAATGGAAATTCCGTTGTATCGTCTGGCTGTTTGATAAGCTCTGATCGATCCAAGTAATCTAGGGGAGTGATGCTAAAGGCATAGATGGCCTCAAATAGAAATGAAACATACCAGATGAAGTAAAAGTAATTCAAACTATGCCACTTAGCACAGTGGTCGAGTACGGTATTGACGAAAGTTGTCTCTTAAAAACTAAATCTCCGGAATAGGAATATGTAGAAAGAGGGGAAGCACGAATCGGAAGCAATTTGCGGAAACGGGAATGTAAGGGAACTTTGGGAAATGGGAACCTGAGTACCTGATGAACAACATGTATTATCACGAAAGCATTTTAACATCGGAAATAAGATATTTAATGTACATGTAAACTGTACAATATTTCATACAAATCATATGCCAAGGTTAAATTAACTAATGTTTTATTGGCTTATCCTAGAATTGACGAATTAAAAGTAATTCACATCAATACGTCTTGTGCTACATCCCATACCAAACTTCCACAAAGTGATTATGGTTATTAACAAGAAATCAAGGGATCAATTGGATAAAGGGAAGCATGGGGAAACTGGACAGGTGAAAAAGAAAGTGCTTGGATTAAATGGGAGGCAATATTTGCTCAAGGGTGTCAAAGTAACAGGAGATGTTGGTTACTGGGAGCACTGGAAAATCTGGGGAAGTGGAAACCGTGGGAATTTGCAGACAAAAAGGATCCCCTCAAGGTAAATAACACCTGGGAATATTTGCAAAAGAAATGTTTATGATATATTTGTGAAATTTCAATATAATGACAACTGTACAGATCAACAGAGGTACAGGATTTCCAACAGGCAACAAATCACCTATACATATAGTAGCTGAAAGCTATTTCGTGCTGATTTTCATTAGAGCTACATACGGCAATGAATACATTTTTACAGTCGTAGTGCTAATATACAAATGGAAAGTGCATCTAGATACTGAGCATGTAAATAGAGCAGAAGGTATGACAACACAAGCATGAATGCATTTATGGTTGTAGAGAGAAGGAAACAATTCATACATATAAACAAATCATACCTGTGAAAAAAGCAGAAGACAAACGTGATTAAAATAAAGATGTACAGAAAACAAACTTTTTTTTGCCTTAACAAACTGAGTGTAAACCGCTTAATGTAAATGGTCTCAACCACTTTGAGAGGAAATTAGGAGCATCGGCGTGCTGAAATATTTAACCAAGAGACAGAATAGTTATCGACACAAGAGGCATGGGCAAGCAAATGATAAGCAATGGCTGAGCCAGTATCTACGGTGCTAAGGGTAGCTTCCTACTTGCTGGGGCATCAAGGATGTATACGCGAAGCAGGGCGACTTTTCCTAACGGAAGATGCTACATGTTGCGCTACTTGATCACTGAACCGCTGAGACGTGCGACCAACATACCGAGAATCACATCGGCACTGGAAAGCTATAAATAACGATGATATAATAATGATAGCCGGATTACCTGATATAATGCTTCAAACTAGTTTCACCATATGACACGATATTCTCGGTCGCTAGAAGGGCAGTTTTTAAATGTTGTCACATTTCATGAAAAGCAATAGCTCAACAATTGCACAACCCTTCTTACCTTTTTATTTTCTTTATTGTTAAAGGTCGCAAGGCTGATAAATCTGGTTACATGCTCCTGTTGCTCTAACAGGACTTGATGGTTCCTAAATAAAAAACCGGGGTAAAAACAACATTTTAACAATAAAGCACCCACTTGAAAGCCCCTCCCCACTAGCCAAATGTTAACTATTACTCCAAACCAAACATTACGTTAGCCCTTGGCAAAAATGATGTATTCGCTAGGGTCCTGTGTACACGGGTACGGATCCCAGTGGATGCGTAACAGAACAGGTACGGGTCGGTCTTGCATTTGTCGGCAGCGCTAGATCCGTACTCGTTTGGATATGCTATCCGTACTAGTTTTAGGCCGCTCTTAAAAGTGGTCCAGTTTGGATCCGATCTCGTGTAAATACAAGGATAGAAAATCAGGGCAAAATAACTGCTACTACGAGGTAAACATGACGTGCTTGACCTCCATTCATGATATATAAATCTACCAAAACTGACACTTAAGTGTTTGACACCAATTGGTCATAAATTAACAGTGCATTTCGGTGCAGCTACTATCAATAGAAAGAACGATAGGTTTGGGTAATTCGAACTGCTTGCGAAGCTACAAATCCAAGTCGATACGTTCCATAAACACGCTATAAATGGGATCGGATCCATTTGGATTCGTGCTCGTTTGGATCCGATCCTGATTAAACGGGGCCCAAGTTACTTCCACAGTCGTTCAGCTCGTTGCTAAACTAGGTTGTTAATTATGGCATGGTAAAAAGTGATTAATTACTAAGAAGAAAAGAATGCGGTAATTTTCTGTAGCCTTAGTAAGAAACAGTTGAAACTAAATGTATTCTTTCCGTAAAGGTCACTCCATCTTTGTGACGGGAAAACTACCGTTGCCATAATGGCTCTTCCCAATATTCATCAACGGCAGAGGAGTTGGAAGCCTCGATATTGCAATGGAGATGACGTCACGGTAACAACGCGCATAATGATTCCCTATACGTCCGAGGCAATGGCGTTCACCAATTCCGGCAATTATCGATCCACCAACTTCTGTGTTGGCAGAGATCAATTGAATCTAACCAGTAGATTTCTTTTATTATTTCAAAATTGATAATAATTTCCTCCTACACTGGCGTCACGTTTAAAGTACCAGGTTGAGGTTTCCAGCTCATCTACTGCCAATAGAAGTTATAAGGAGCACTTATTACAACAATACAGTTTTCCAGGTCAGAAAAGTAGAGTTCCGTGACTTTAATCTACAGAAGGCCAAATGGAAAAGAAGATTTCTCGTCTCATCTATCACTAGATGCCTTCAGTGCCAATAACGCTTCTCCACTAAGTCACAATCACTAAATTACTGCTATTTGTGGACACAAGAAAGACAAAAAATTACCTGTATGGTGGTCTTTCAAAAAAACATTCTGGACTAGAACTGAAGTGGTATCGAGGTTTTAGCTTGGACGTCAACAAGGAAATCAGCCTAGACTCACATTTGATGCTTTCCTGCAATTAAGGAAACAGTAAGTAAGCCCGGATCTGATGTCATAACAGCTGGTTGGCCAAGAAAGGCAATCTCTCCTATCATTCCAATTCTTTACAAAAAGGGCTTCTCTTGCGCTCCCACTCACTCACTCCCACTCACTCACTCCCACTCACTCACTAATCCTCGAGCACCGTGCGGTGCGTAGAGCCGACTTGAAACACAAGAGCTCGCCAGTGCTGACGATCGGCAGCGAGCTGCTTCGCTTGAGATAGAGGCACTCCACAGGATCGCAGATCTTTGGC